>JAGDQP010037753.1:0-18476 GCA_022664845.1 Lepisma saccharinum
CCTCGTCTCACTTTGCCTTGCCCAGGAATCATAGGATCTTAAATCTACATTCGGGAAGATCGCCAATGAAGATTATCTTAACATAGTCAGAAAATTATATCAAAAGATAAGTTTAGCTGGTTAAGTAATGTGAAAGTGAGAAAGTCAGAGAAAGGAATTACCACTAGTACCATAGACTAAGTTAGTACTACTGTTACTAGGAATAATAATTGGTTATAACATTTTAATACGGAAATTGTTATTAAAGTATGCAATTATACACCGTGTACATCTGATTGACGTGAAAAGAGAAAGTAGAATGCAGTTTATAAACTTTAATAACTATGGGAAGGAGAATTGAAGAGTGAGAAGGAAAGATAAAAAAGAAACTCGAATCTGGAAGCTGAACATATCAACAAGTGCGTGCCATTGATACATAATTATGTCTATTTAACTTAGTTGTAAACAGTTAATCACTTATATAATTGATGATAAAACAAACGCCGTTAAACTCAATCTTCGAAGGAAAATTAATTTCATCTTCACGTGTTAGGAAAAGTCAATAAATAACCTTAAAATATTAAGGTAATTTACCTTACTCAAATGTTAGAAAGGTGTACGTTGAATATGTTATACACATACATTTTTAGTAGTAGTAGTAGTGTTGTTATTTGGAAGAACTGCATATGAGATGTCATAATTACTGTACAATTAAAGCCAGTGTCTCCCATGAGCCAGGAAAGAACGAATCTATTACTTGCTTATTTTCAAGAAAACCGGACAATGATTCAGTACAGGGTTAAGGAGTAAGCTGGATAAGAGAGGCATTCAACACATTTTTTCTCGGATTTTAGCATTTGGCTCATTCTTAAAACACAATAGAACACTACATGTGAGAAGTCTTTAGATCAGATCGATGGGACTTGATGCTTTCAAAGTAGGTCACAGTAACATATGTACTGATGACAGAAGTTCTTCTAGTCATACAGTATTCTAAAATGGTCCCTTTGCTAACTCAGAAGGTCAACAATATACTGTGCTTGGAACGTTTGCTGTTTCGGTGACTGGAACCGTTTCCAGTTTCTCCTCCGAGAGCCAATAATGGGCACAAATTTCTCCATCCTTCACATTTCCATAATAATGAAACTTTTCTTTAAAGAATATAGCTACCTCAGTGCTCCAAAAAATAATGAGAAACGTTAATGCTTTCTGGTGCACGTCCCTATCGGAGTGTAGTGATGACGTCGCATATGCAAAGTTGGCTATATAGAAATATACATATTACGATAGTCAGATTCATAAAAAAATTAATAAGTCAACTTTTAAGTCCAATAATTTGGACAGTTAAACAGTACCAAACCAGTATTTGTTATTGATTTAAAGCAAAAATTGCTTACGTTGTGCGTGCCACATATATTAAATAAAGGCTCCCACATTGTGTCATTTTTATTACTTACAAAAAATAATTCATCGACAATTTCCCATAAATCTGAGTATACAATATTCCACTTACAAGAATCTTTGTGTGAAATAAATTACAGTTTTTAAGACTATTTCTTAGCCCTCTTTAAATTAGCTCGCAAAAACTTCAACTAATAACTCGTTTAGTTCATCTGTTGCAATATCAGTTTTAAATTAAAATTCTCTCTCTTTATAGCTTTACCCTCCACACATTCACGAATTTATTCACTACTAAAAATAACACTAAATGTACATTCATATAGCTATTTGCATCAACGAGCTCCCATCTTTCATAAGATATTTATCTACCTAACTTCAAGAATGAACCGATTATCTGGTAGCCAATATAGCTACATATAGGGAAGAAATTGGAACTGTGTACTTACAAGACTAAAGCCAAGATGAAATAAAGGGAACAAGAGTTTTAAAGAAGAGGAAAACTTGGAGAGAAAAAAAAGATAAAAGCAAAGCAGAATCTCTTTCCCCTTCCTTATCCCAATAGTAAATTCCAGAGTCTTGGAAGATGCACTAATGACATCTTCTTGAAGTCTCGAGCTCAGCATACGCCATCTAGACTTTCTCTGACGTTCCAGACGGAATTCCTCCAGAACTACGGACTGCGTTCGTTCCTCTTCTTCTTCTTCGTTCCCTTTTTCTGACGGGGAAGAAAGAGAAACAAGGATTAATTTCATTATCCGCCTCTGACGACTTCTTCCCTACGCGTTCTATACAGAAGTCTTTTCTTGTCTTCCTTGAAGGTTAGCACACAATGAAAGCCGAAAACGTGGTTTCTCTTAGAAACGTTGGAACATGAAATTTACCCACAATTCCGTTTAAATCATCCTTCACAGTTGTATCAATAAATTATATTATTATTATTACTATTATTATTATTATTATTATTATAAATGACTCATCTGGAAACTAGTATTACAAACGACAAATCATATTTCTGGAAGAATTTCAATAGGAATAAAGTTCTAAACAATATTAATTCCATAAAGCACGATGATAAATCTGGTAAATGATAAACAGGAAATAGTTACTCTGTTTAGATACTATTAAGTGGATATCTTTAATAAGTCAGACACTCAACAATATTTTATTAGCCATGACACAATGACACCAAAAATTGGCATACAATAATTTCAGGATAAAGATGTATTTGCAGTAAATAAGAAACTGAAATCTACTCAACTTTGGGAACTGATTATGCCCCTACCTATGTTATTAAGGGTTGTTCCGAGTATTTTGTACAAACATTTGTGCAGACAAGGTCTTTTCCAAGCCTGAGAAAGGCCCATATATCATCCATATATATAAGAACAGTGATAGATCTTTACTTACCAATTATAGACCTATTACCATTCTAAATTCTATGGCCAGAATTTTTTAGATTGTTATTTGTGAATCCTTGTAGTTCAACTTGAAACTAAAATTAAATGATAGACAACATAGTTTTTCTCAAGGCAGATCAGTTACAACGAATCTGTGTTTTAGTACAAGGGTACATTGCCACTAGATCCCAATGTGATGTAATATATATTGATCTTGCCAATATTGATAGTGTAAATCATAACATTTTATTGAACCAACTTTCGATTATCGGCTTATCTCTAGCATTTGTCAATTCGTTCAAGAATTATTGACTGATAGAACTTTTAGTATTAAACTTTGTAATTTTATATCTGAAAAAAAAAAACTACCATTAAGTGTGACATCCTCAAGGTTCGCCTTTAGGTCCTCTTGTGTTCAATATCTACATCAATGTAACTTACATGATCCACTTAGTAATTCTAATTTACTTTTGTATGCTGACGACCTAAAGATATTTAGAGAAGTCAGTAATTTTACAGACAATTACCTTATTCAAACAGACATTGATAAATTGATGAGTTGTGTATTAGAAACAAAATGCAAATTAATATACATAATATAAGTTTTACAAAAACAACAGCAATATTATGTAAGCTCATATGAGGTGAGTGATATTGAAATAGAAAATGTTAAAACTATTAAAATCTTGGTATTAATTTTTAATTCTAACTTGAATTTTAATAATTATTTCAATTCTCTTATTGGCGAGTCTCGCAAGATAATTGGTTTCATTTTTAATCAATGGTACGAACTTAATGATATCAGCACGTTCATAATATTATACGCAATCTTGGTTCAAATTACGTTAGAACACACCTACAGGGCTTGGAATGGTCTGTCCCAAAGCATGTCTGAAAAACTTGAACTGTACAAAAGTGCTTTTTAGGTAAACATGTTTTGAATTCAATTTACCATATTTTTTCTATCATTATGACCACTGGTGTGATTTCTTTGACATTGAACCTATTGATTTAGAAAGAAAACTAGATAGTAAGTTATTTCTTAAAATGTTCTCGAATGAACTACACTTTAATTATTTTATAGAAAAAGTTAATGTACTTTTGTACCGAAAAACGCTCTCTTTTTTGACTAAGTCTGATAAGGGTTACATACTACTCAAACGTCTTATTACAAATTTTGAATCCTATTAGTTTTTTAAGTATATTTTATTAACTTACGTGAGATGTATGAGTGTTTCTTGTATTAATTACTTTATTACTTGCAATTTTGTTTATTTCATGCATCTTATTGTATTACAGTTCACTTTATTTTTAGTTTTGTTGCCTGCCTCATGTATCCATTTGTATTACTCAATTAATTTGTATCTAACATGTATTGACCAAGTGTTACCTTGGCCTTCCAGCTGCTCACACCACTCAAATAAATTAAATTAAATTATTATTATTCTCATATAAAAAGGAGATAGTAAAACTGCCCGGAAAATTATATATACCAAATAGTTTTGCATGTATATTCGGAGCTATAGTAGCCGAACATTTGCAGTTTAATTTAAAGTAAACATTTCACGAAAAGCAATATGGTTAATCTACTATAACAAACTTGTGGTTCCCCATGAATCAAATACAAAAAATCGTAAATAACAGGGAAGAATGTGACGTTATTTTCTTTGATGCCGTTAATCATTCCATTTTGTTTAGTCGACAAAGATGGAGTTAACTACACGATTCCTAAACTGTTTTGAAAGCTACTTGTAAAACCTTTCAGGTGAAGATTACCGGTCGACGAAGTGTGCATGCTTGTAAAAGTAATTTATAAATTATTGTTGCAGGGATTGCTACGCTTTTAAACACCAGTTCTGGGTCAGTTTATTTCATCTTGAACGATCAAAATGATGTTCAGAAGCTGGCAAGAGTAAGCAAATATCAATATTTTTTGTACTGGTAGTCTCCAGATCCAGGCCAGATAAACGCCTGAAATATCACAGCTCTCCAGCCATTTGAAACAAATTCCTGTTCAACTACCATTCGGAAACATTAAAGTCAATTTCACAACAAATTTTTTACAAATAGATGAGTTCTCCAATAGTGTCTTGTTGAGTGATGATGCTTGTATATACAAGTTTGAGTTCTAAGTAGCTGATTTTTGAATCTGAATTCCTTTGACACTGACTCTATTTATTTCCCATATGACTTTTATCTATTTAATAAACTGAAGTACAGCTTTTGTGGAGCAAATTTCTGGACACTTTCCTGAAAAAGGCATTCTCAAATTGAAACATACATAACGAAGCTGTGTAACTATACGCAGTGACTCATGCAGAACTCAATCTTACTACCTTTGGGCGGCGGAGAGGTTTCGGTACTTGCTTACTGTGCGCCTAATCACTGGTTCCATTCCCACCGAGATCCATTGAAAGGAATGATTCGAAACTCCTTAAGCTATAGGTCTTGTCCTTAGAAACTCTCTATCTTGTTTAGAACGCTAATAATAATTCAGTCAGTCAATTCACAATCTTACCTGTAACTTACATCAGGGTCTCTGGAGTAGAAGTATACTTTTGACAAAAACCTTTTCTTAAAATGTCCCATGGATTCTGTAAAGTGCTTTAATGAATTTTTCTACTATTTCATCTTTTGAGTACATGACTATTTTTAAAAATTATTCTATTAAATCTACATTATTTGTTCCAAGAAGCTTAATTAAACTGTTTCCAAGAAAACAATACTTCAAAGGTGATTAACAGAAACATTTTAAATAACGTTTATGATTGCTTGTTATTTTTGTAACTATTTAAAACAAGCATTAAAAAATCATAAAATTGAAATTCCAAAACTAAATTCCATTTTTTTTTTATGAAAAACGAAAAGAATCCTGATATGAAATTCTTTCCTATACATAGTATGAGCACAATAATTATCTGTATAAACTAATCGCATGTCTGGTGGGTGAAGAATCTCTTCTTTGTCTCTCTCCGCTATGCAAATGTTCCGAAACATTCCTGGAAAAGCTACTTAATTTAGCTCTCTAGAGATTTCCAGTAACTTAACTAATGAAAAATAAACATCATTCAGTTTCTCAGATCAAGTAAAAATACCACGTTGCCAATCAGAAGTAAACAGCAGATCGAAACAATAAAATTTATCCGAGATACGTTGATTTAAACCCCAGATACATAAACTAAGCTACTCCCACATTTTTATCACTTTTCTATTTGACAATTATGGATTTGAATGCCCATTTATTGAGAATTTGTTCCATTTCTGCGAAAATATGTGACCAAAATGGATATAGTAAACATTTGATTAGCAACGCGTGTACCTGTATGGTTACGATAATAAACCATTTTCTCTTTCTCCGCATGTTCGCAAATCACACCAAAAGTAAAAACTGAGACATTCTAATAACGTAAAAGAAATTAGTCGGTGCTTTTCTATGATTCCTTCCGTATACTGACGTTTCTCAGAAATATTAGCGGGTATATCAAAAAACTTCCAAAACGTTAACAGTGTCTGCCTTGCAGTTGGTCATCATCTAGTTCGATTCATTTCTCCATTAATTCAATGTAGAACACTTTTCGTTCATCTTGCATCTGTTCTTCATCTAGCTATGTGACCGGTTCATCTCTACTTCGTCTTCTTCGCAATCTTCTAACTTTGTTTAAAATTGAATCCATTATATGTATAAAGTTTGTAATATAATGTAGAAAAAAGTACTTACATATCAGAGTTCAAAGACAAGCATACAAAGCCTGATTCAAAGTTACATAAAGGACAAAAATTAAGTTCAAATTTTCCAAGCATACAGGAACTTCAAAAACACAATGAAAACTGCGGCAACATTTATGCGAAGGCGTGTTCACATAATAAGAGAGGAGATGGCCATAGAGGACTGGTGCTTGGTAGCGGCAATGTTGTTGTGTGTTTGAATTAGATTTTTTTTTTAGCTTTTAGTTTGTGTGTGTGAGTGTGTGTGTGTTTAGAGGATCTTTGAACATATTCTATATTTGTTCTTCATTGGCACTTTCCACTACGCTTAGTTCAAAGTGTCATTCCCTTCGTTCACCTGCCATGTCTGATAGAAACTCGAATGACTAAAATACTCAAAATTCGAGCTCGTATTGCGTTCTCACTTTACGATTCATAATAATCGACCTTGTATGCACTACAGTATAGACCAAAGGGAGTTCAGTCTGGCTACAGTTGCCGATTTATATTATGCTATAATAGGTACGGAATGGAATAGATATTACTATATTTTCTCATTAAAAATGAGAAATTTAACAAAGTCAACGTGGCGTTATGGTTTGATATTTTGAGCAAGAAACACATCAAAATACACAAAGCCAAATTTACTACAAGATTTAGTTTTCAGATCAAATGTATATTTCAATTTATTTTGCCATTTGGACTCAAGATATTCATTTTCGCCTAACTAATAATACTACAAATAATTTCCATTGTGTATCTGAACAAATTAAATCAGTTTAAGAACAATATTAAATATTTTAACGATGTTTATAATGAGGAACAATGATGCGTATTGGGAAGTTACTAGGTTTCATCCTTTTAACAAAGAAAATACATTTTCATTAATGTTTGTACTATATTGATATAAACACATTTGATTCTCTAAAAGTATTTTAGTACTCAAATGTTCTCTTGTTGTGACACAATTGCTTTCAATTTTCAACTCTATTGTTTTCCGTAGCGTATAAGTGTTCTTTTGTTGCCAAACTTATCTTTTTCCTGTGTTTTCTTTTTGTATTCTCTTGATAATTAATTGCATTCGCAATTACAGTATCTCTACATTATATTTTCATATGATAGATAAAAAGACTGGCTTTTGTTATTTCGCTTAATTAGTATTTTACTATCATATATTTTATTTTAAATGTTAGTCAGAGCATATACAACGATAAACTTGCCTTGTTTTTAACTTCGATTTTTTTAATTATAAAAATGAAAAGATACAGTATAGAATTACGTCAAAGAGAAACAAACTTGTTGCTTCTCATTTGTGAATGTTATATAAACGTTAAACCTCATCTGAGTGAGTGCTTTTGTTTTTGGAAGTTGATCTCTTTAATGATATTTTCTGCACCTGCTATTGTTCTGTTTTTGGATAGCGGGTGAAATAAAATGTTACTAAAGCATTATTTTTTCGAAAGTAAAAAAGTCTTGATTTAATCAAAAATTAAAATTATCTAGTAAAATATGTTTCATTAGTTTCATATAACTGTGATTAATTGGGTATTTCTTTAATTTGTTTTTACTAAACTGAGTTGCTGAGCTAAAATATTTGCTAGTAAGCTAGGCTTGTAATCTTAATGACTATTTTCTTTGTCTCCTGGAATGGGTAACGTCTTCTGCAAATGGTGTGCAACCAAACTGACTAATAACTGTTAATATAATTGGTCTCTTTGACAAACATGAGTTCAAGTGCAATGTTGTGAAACTATCTGTACTTTCTGGAAGCTTGCATATTTCTGAATGTTTAGGCGATTGTTGCAGGATTAGTGAGTGAAAAACGATTTTTCATACTTTTTCTTCAAGTGTTGACTACTGCCAACTTAAACATGTGTCTTCAAGAATATATATACTGTATATGGATTTAGTATCCTTATACTAAATCCAAATAGACGTGTCAAGTCATTTTTTTGTTTTTTGTTTTTGTTAGTTACAGTTTTCAATACAGTAATATGTTTGTCTTTGACCAGCAATTTACTTAATAAGATACTTATCAAATTTTATAATTTTACAATTCATTACATTCTGCTTTTAATAGATTAAAACTTTATTTCTAAAAGAGCCAACTAAAAATCTTGCATCTGAAAAAGCAATCACTGTTAACAAGAGCCGAGAAAGGATAAAACAAAGAAAATATTTACCAATGAATTTAAATAAAATCCACAGACCATACTTGCCGTAACACTGAGTACCACAATTATATCTAGGAGTTAAGTGCTGGGCCACACCAGCCTAAAAAGCACTAAATTTTACGTGGAGAAAGACGGACGAGACAGAAACATAAATAATTTATGGTGAAAATACGTAGTTTCGTCCCTCTTGACACAACTTCGGGCAATTTTTTTCTTTGTTTATGCTAAACACTGTTTTTAATTTTCTTATGTTAATGCCTTTTTCATTTAGGGTTTTAAGTAAAAGTTAACATTCCCTGAGACTACCAATAATGAATATATATTTTTACGTTTGATTCCTTGAAGTGTTCGAAAGTTAAAAAAAAAATAATGTGTAAGAGTTTGTCATTTTTTAGTTACATTTTATACCATAAACTGGTTGTTTGGAATAACATTCGTATTGAAAAATACTTCCGATGTTCTCTTTGTTGTAAATTTAAAAAAAAAATGGATTTACGTTAGACCAGATTTTTGCCTTTGACAAATATTAAAGAAGAAATAAGAGACGGTTTACTAGTTGTTCATATATTTGAAGGAAGCATATGATTCTATCAAAAGGGGAAAATTATACAATATCCTGGTACGATTTGGAATTCTGGAGCAACTTCTTAAGTTAGCAAGGATGTGTGTCTCTGCGACCTCATAAGGAGAATACGTTTAGGAAATAATATGTCAGATGTTTCGAGATTCGCAGCGCATTAAAACCAGGAAATATGTAGGAACAATATCTTGATACTTTGCCACTATTTATCTTTAACATTGAGTTGGAATATTAAAAGGGCAAAAGGAAATTACGTTGAAGTCTTGAACCAACTGTTCGTATACGCGGTTGATTAGATATCATAGGGGACGATATAGATGCATTGCTTTGTAACACGGTTGTTAATGTACAACCCGCGATGAGATAGGTCTACAGATGAACGTAGAGAAAACAAAATACATGCTAATAAACCGAAACATAGAGGACGAAGGAAATAGTGACATACGGTAACCGTTAAGATTGAGATCATAGAGAAAGAAAACAAATTTAAATGCTTGGCAACATATGCAACAAGCAAGAACGAGAGTATGGAAGAAATAAAAATGTTCTTAGCATCGGGCAGTTCATGTTTCTATCCAATTCAGAAACTCTAAACTCGCAAGTAATATCAAGAAAGTTGAAATTGAGAATATACGGAATGATTATATTGCCGGTAATACTTAACGGTTGTGACAGTTGGAGTACAACCCTGGCAGTTGATCGTAAATTGTATGCGTTTGAACATAAGGTTTAGGGGAAAGATATACAGGCCGAAACTGGATGAGATGACTGAAGAATAGAGGAGACTGCATAATGAAAAATTCCACAGACTGTATGATTCTCCCGATATTATAAGAAAAATGAAATCACTACGGCTAAGATGGGCAGACCATGTAGCTCGGATGAGGGTAAAAGCAAAAATTATTATTTTATCGTGATTGGTAATCCGGAGAGAAAGAGACTGTTGGGATGAAAATATTAGAAAGGATCTTCAAGAATTAGATGTTCGTGGGGGAAACTGGTTTGATGTTTTCCAATGGCGAAAGTTTGTTACTTCGGCGATGAACTTACGAGTTCCGTAAGTCATAGAGTTAGTTAATTATTATCTTCATTGATATTCATAAACAAATATACCGTTAGTAACAAGACAGTATAAGTACTTTGTTAGTGATATAGTGACATGCATATCTACGAGTCAGTTTCCAATTGACATTTTTCTTTTATGTCTTTTTTCATGCGTTCGAACATCTTTCCTACAAAACTAATTTCCTTTTTGATTGACATGTAAAAAAAAAGATCATAATCTCCTAAATATTATTTTTCCCTTCTTACAATAAAAATTCGAAAATACAAAATGTGGCAACTCTGTTTTCAATTACTTTGAACTGCGTGATTGGTTGTCACTACCACATGGGCTAGTTCGCATGGGCTTTCTATGTTTGAATATCAAGTTTTAATTGCATGCGTGGAGATTTCAGCGTCGTAATTGATAAGATAATGAACATAACGCTCCGTTGACTTGGAATAACGATTTTGCCCACGACATTGTGTTGTTATCTGGAACTAGACAGGGTTTAGGAATAGCTTTTTCCTGTACGCTTTTTTTTTTAATATATGCAAATTGGTGGAAGTTAATTTTGGTACAAGCAATGCAGTTTTTTTTTTTGCATTTTTTCCTTCTCTAACGCTAGTACTACTATATCTTGTTTTCCAAATTGATTCCAAGTTGTTTTGAGAAATAATAACCATTTAAAAGTTGTAGACCTTCCATTGCCATACAGGTGTACATACGGCTTAAGTATAATTATAAATTGATTGAATTGTTTTTAATATCTGTATTTGAAGTTTTTTGATACGGTGTATTTTAAGAGAAAATTGAAATCAGCTTTGTTTAACACTGGTCTGATTCCTACTTCCGGCCATCTTGACTGAAACTTTGTAGAATTTTCTTCAAATTAGAGATGTTAAGATAATGTCTTGATTCAGATATGCAATCTCCAAGGGACGTCAACTCTTAGGCTTGTGGTAGGCTTAGGTTATAGGTCCATAATTTGTAAATAATATGATAAATAGATGTTTACCTACTCCACGCGTTCCAGTCAGACTTCACTATTTTTTTATCGTTAGAGAGGTACGTGAATAGTCATCCTGGCTGAGGTTTTTCCAGGGTGTCATTGAATTCGCGAGGAGAATGAAGGGGTGGTACCTCTATAAAGGGCATGGACGCCACCTACGTCATCCTGCCCCATGAATGAGTAATCGCCAAGGGTAAAAAAAAACTTTGGTAAACTTTATTTTTATATGGGCCAGTTTAGTAACTTTGGACTTCGGCCCGTCACGATTTGCCTTTAGCTGTTAAGTGTTAAAATCCACACCCATGCCCCAGCCGGGACTCGAACCCGGGACCGTTGAGTCGATAGCCTACCGCCGAAGACCGCTCGACCACCCGGCCGGCTAATCGCCAAGGGATATTAACTTTCAGACATGACATGATTAGGCCAAAATTTGCCAATTCAGCCAAAAAAATAAAAATAAAAGAAATTGAAAAAATAGATGTGTGACAACAGATACTGAAAATGTTTATCTATGCTAAGTTTTTGCGATCCATAAATTAAATGTTTCTTAAATTAAAATTTAGAGTCGCCCATTTTGACATGTTTTCTCTGATTTCCTTTAGTCTCATCAGTAAGGCGGGATTACCTTTTCTTTTTCTTCTCTCGCCGTAAGGTAAAATTGATGATATTTTGGTCTCTAAGTTTAAAATAACGTCTCATTACAATAGAAATAATGTTTCAATGTAGAAATGCTCAACAGCTTGACTTATTTTTTGATACTGTACTCTATTTTAGCTAGAAAAGAATGTTATTGTGATCAAACGTTTTAATACCTTTGACACGGGGAAACCTTTCTTTCTATTTTTGCATTATTGTTATCCGAACCAAACATAAATTTTCAAAACCTAACTTCCTTAGTTCTAAAATTTTAGAAAAAAAAAATCCCATACTACAAGGAGTAAGAATACGCTACATACAGGATAGATCTAGTTTCATATCAGTATGAAGAGTTAAATATTTCATTTTTAATTAAAATAACCATATAAGGGACCGGGTCTTATAATATCGTTTAGTATTTCTTCTGGCCGAAGAGAGGGATTAATAGTGCAGATGGAATGGATGATGACATTGTGAAACAATTGTTTGGGCGTAGTTTATCTGAATCCAGTTTTGTAAACATTATAAAACTGCTTCATAAAAATACTGTAGATTCTTTTAGTCTTAACTGAAAGCATCAGTTAATAATAAACGCCCTTGGAGAAAGAAGCAGGTAACTCAAATTTCTACTTAGGTTTAGAAAACTACTTTGAAAATAGTTGTAATATTTATTTTACATATTCTGAAACTATTTTATCAAAGTAATACATATGTTACATTTTTACTTTCGCTATATAACGTATGTAAAAACATGTTAAAACTGTTCTGTGAACCTTGAAGGAAATTGGAGTTACGTCTTTCATGCACCAAGATCTTCAGTTGATACTTTTCTATATATATCTAAGAAGAAAAGAGAATATGTCGATAAATTCATAACAGTCACTATCAGGATGTATTACTCTTATCAAATAAAATAAAATGTAAATTTTCAATTTTTGAGCCATTTTTAGTAACTAATTACTTCGACCCATCTCGAGTCCATTAGCTTTTAAGTTTCTGGAATTCACAAACATCTATGCCCCAGTCGGGATCGAACTCGGGACCTTCGAGTTTGGTGGCTTGAGGTCTCAACCCACACGATGACCAGGTTAGCTCTTATCAAATAAACTAAAATAGAATAATACTGTTGACATGTATCTCTTGTGATTGCTTGTGTTGTGTTTTGTTGAGTAATCTTGCTCACATTACATGTCAGAAAGTAGATTTAGTGATTTATGGTGCTTTACAGTGAAAAATCAGCGTGCTTCCGTACTAGGTTAAGTTAGATATCTATTGTCATTTAAGATATGGTATTTTTATTGAACCATAATTGTAAGGTTTTGCAGGGTCTGCTAAAGAAATAATGGTATTGTACAATTCTGATTATTGAAAATGGACGATTGTAAATTTTCTTAAATGCGAAACTTACACCATGTGACAGAAAAGTACCAGAACAATATGTGCTACAAACAGAACATTTTAGATGTTCAACCTTTGGTCCCCATCGAAGTTTATTTCGGTATGGCCACAATGTGCACCTGGCGGACTTATAAAAAATTCTCGTCATCTATTGAACATGAATGTACATAATAAACATAACATTCTGGAGCATATCTACAACCAGGAACAAAACAACAGATAACTTTCTTAATTATTTAATTTCTTAAGAGAAAGAAGATAAGCTAACCATGATAGTTACTTGCACAAGTTCAAAATCCTTAATAAGATCAATAAATCATATATTATGAAACATTTCTGCAAGGTCCACGTCCAATGTCTTGCAAAAACAAATAATGTGATCCAAATCACACCCAAACCTTCATAAATATTCATTACTTCAGAGATACCAGTTTTCAGGAAAGTATGAATATTATGATAATTTTGTTTACTAACTTAGTTGAATGTGTAAATAAACTGTCATTTGTGATTTACGGCATATCCATACATCCGTGCCGTGTTCCATTCTCTGTTGATTCTTCGATAAAAGAAAATATAATATAGCGAATCTGCAAATAAGATATCTTCACAGAGTCCGTATATGGTGACGTTAAAAAAAAAACGCTCAAATATTCAAATATCTCACTAAGGTTAAACACAACTAAGAACTGTATTTTAAATTCCCTGATTACATCAATTTATCCCAGCAAAACATTTACGTGAAGAATGCTAATATTAATTAGTAACCGTTGAAGAAAAGATACAAAAAGAAAGAGACCAATGTGCTGTTAATGTTATCCTTTACCTCTGACACAAGAATGAGACAAAATGCTAAAATCATATTAAACAAGACTTAGGAACAGAGTACCAAATTTCTTTCCGTGTCCAATTCTGTGCATGTGTAATGAGAGACTATTCCATCTCGTGTTTCTTGTTTCTTTTCTTTCTCTCTAGAAAATAAGTCATACATTTGACAGATTAATCTCCCCTGAAGCGAGGCAAAACAACAAGCATGTTAATCTAAGTTAGATTTTAGTCCTGTCGTTTCCCGCTCTGAACAATTTAAAAAGAGGTGCTTATTCTCTGGTATTTAGGTTTATCTTTTCTTCCTGTCTTCCTGTAATGCGTATCAGAATAATTTCAAGGATATTCTTCAACAATTTTAAATCTCTCTTTATTTGGTTCACAAATTCATGGTAATTACTTTTCTTTTCTAAAAATGCAAGATGTCCCTTTCAACTAAAAAAAAAAAATCTTAATTGATGTAATTAATGCAATTTAAGTACATGGCATTAAATTAACTGCACGTGTACATTTAAACTAGAGTTGTTCTTAACGTAATGGACAAGCAAGTGTATCAACAAGATGGGACAGAGTGATCGTAGCTCAGTTGTTAGAGGTTGACATTGTGTTCGAGAGGTCGTGGCTTCGACCCCAGCGACAGACCATCAAGGCGTGGCTATTCCAGTGTTTTCCTCAGTCTGACCTGGAAAATGAAATAGAAACTCAACATCCTCATCACATTGGTTTGTTCTAAATAAACTCATTCAGCTACTACATAGCTATGCGAAAAGTTGCCAATACGGTAGAAACTGGAACTCCTGAACGCAGAGAGAAGTCATAGACTGCAATTATTGCATTTTTATACTGTCCGTTAAGTATTTGTCAGAGTCTTAGAATGGTAGAAATCCTTTGATACCAATCTATGGTACTATAGTGAATGTGATAGTATTTCATACTTCAGCTACTATCGTTTTTCTTTGTTTGCCACGTGTTATTCGCCATCATCGTGAACCTATTCTATTGTCCAGAGATGGTTGTTTTGTGTACAACTTAAAATATATTCGCTGATTTCAATAGTACTCAGGATTCTGTAGTGCACGTCATCTTGAACAGTTTACTATACCGTCAACATAAAGTTCTGTGGAACCCTTTGATTTAGAATGCTATTTTTCGGAGTCCACTACAACCCAGGATAACGTTTAATTACGGTTGTCGTTCAGCACACTCTTTTCGTTACTGATGAATTTGCGATCAGATACTGTCTTTTTCTATTTTGCTGAAGGTTATTGCAAATTTCAAACGGATTCTGTTGCTTTGTAGTTCGTGAGGGACCAACATATCAAGTTTCTTTACGTTATTAGTTTAGTCTTGATGTTCGGAAATGGTTGTCACGACACGTTGTGCTCTTTGACAAGTTCTTTGGTGGTGGCAAAAGAATTTACCTAAACAAATATCTTCAAACTAGCCTTACCCATAATCTAAAGTTGTCCCCGCCCTTTCTTACTGACAAGGAACATAATTTTATGAACACTCAACGAACCGTACGCTCCTATGTAGCCTCCTCGCACCATGCCTCGATCACATTACAGCAGATTATTGCCGCACTTCGACCAAATCTGAACCCATGAAGCAGAATCACCCACAACACACACTTTCCTAAATTCTTGTACAGACTTCTCTCACGCGACTAACAATAACTACAGCTCAATTCATTATGTTGTTTAGGTGACGTCATGAGTGTTCCGTCCACTCGTATCGGCGCTGTAACCAGGCTGATATGGGTTCGATATGGAACTTTCGAAAATCGTTCATCATTTTACGAACTACCGGGAATAACATCAAAATTACTTTATATAATTCATTATCCTGCTAACTGATTATAAGGACACAACATCACAATGTTTGTTCCTCGTTAGTTATAATCATTGTCAGAAAGAAATAAAATTCAAATGTAAGGGAACAAAGCTAGGACGTCATATCTTTGTCTCAGTGACGTAAGTTTCCAGTCATTAATTTCTGAATAAAATACAATTAAGAGAAGTCTATTCTGATAGTATATTTCAATGTCGTGTTTGTTATGTGGAGAAAAAGAATGCATATTTATGTCGATTTTTTTCTCAGGACTACTTATAGCATCGAAAGAAACAGCGGTAACCACATTCGATGATCAATATACACTACGATGGTAACAGCTTAGATAGCCTGTCAGTTCGATTCACTTTCCGTAGACTATCTATTCGTTAAAAAAAACTTCCTCTTGTATATTGCAACCAATATCAGTATAGAACATACGCTTACATTTGCTCCTAACAATGCTTCACTACTTTCCAAAATCTAAAAAAAAAATCACATTGAAGTCTCCATGTATCACAAATGCCTGACAATTATTATACATGAACTCGCAGCTTTCGTAGCTTAATGATTTGAATGGTAACAGAGCGTTCAAAGCTTGGCGTACACAGAAGTAGGAGGAGAGCAATTGAATATCTGAAATGAATCCATTTCAAAGATTCTACTTATTTATTAGAATGGAGAGGTGTTAACTGTGAGATATGTGAGAATGTTTGTATTCCTGTGATTCTATATGATCGAATGCACAAGCACATTAGATACTCAGGCGTGAACTAACAGCGAAGTAGTTAGTTATTTCTGGAAATGATAGTCCTGTATTTTGTGTTACATTAAATTGAAGCGACTTTCCCAAAAGGTCTTATGTCATCATCCAGTGTACATTATATTGGTATTCTTAAGAGAGAGAATCGACAGAGAGTGAGAGAGATTAACAAAAGGGAGAAAAATTTTAATAGAAATGAAAATGCCCATGGAATAAAAAAGAAGAGTGAAAATACTCGATGTAAGGTAGAACCATAATGAAATAATTCAGAAAATGTTGAAGAGTTGATCGTATACGTAAAAGAGATAATTACATCAACGACATTTCACCTGGTTTTACCACTATTTACCAATTTTGATATACAATTTACTTTTCTACTCAAATCCCACAAGAAATTTACTTCTCACCCTAATTTTCTTTTTCTATATTATACAGTTATCAGTGGCTAAGTAATAAAAGCGAAGCAAATACAAACCACTACAGTAACGAGAAACGAAACGCCACACTCGGGTTCAGAAACAAAAAGCGAGAATATCTGACACAGAAGCTTCAGGACATTGAGGAAAACTGGAAGACAAATAACATGCGAGATCTATACAAAGGGGTAAACTCGTTACGAAAAGGTTACCAGTCGAGGTTAGGAATGATTATAAATGAACGTGGAGATCTTCAGGAGGATCCGACTAAAATTGTAGATGTGTGGAAAAGTTATTTCGACAAACTTTTTAATGTACACAACGGGGAATAAACAGAGGAATTTGAAATCCATACCGCAGAACTGTGGATTCCCGAACCTAGCGAGATCGAGATCGAAATGTCGGTAAATAAATTGAAAAATTTCAAATCACCAGGAATAGACAATATTCCAGCCGAATTAATTAAAACAGGAGCAACGGCACTAATGAAGCAGCTACATAAATTGATAAGTGCTATATGGAGAAAGGAGGAGCTCCCAAAGGAATGGAAAGCCTCAATAATAGTTCTGATTTACAGAAAAGGCTATAAATCGGACTGTAATAATTACCGCGGAATCTCGTTACTTCCAACCTGTTACAAAGTATTAAGTAATATTCTGTTAACACGCCTAAGTGTATACGTAGATGAAATAATTGAAGAGCACCAATGTGGATTTAAAAGAAATAGATCCATGTTGGACCAGATTTTCACCTTGAGACAAATTTTGGAGAAGAAATGGAAATACAATGCGAAGGTTCACCAGCTATTCATTTTAAGAAAGCATATAATTCTATCAAAAATGAAAAGTTATACAGTATCCTGATACGATTTTTAATTCCTATAAATTAGTTCAACTTGTGAAGATGTGTCACAGCGACCCCATAAGCACTAAGCAGAGTACGGATAGGTAATAATAATATGTCAGAAAGTTTCAAATTATCAACGGATTGAAACAAGGCGATGCCTTGTCACCACTACTCTTTAACTTTGCGTTAGAATATGCGATTTTAGAAATTAAAGGTGACAAAAAGGGACTATCATTGACTGGTTTTAATCAACTGTTCGTATACGCGGATGATGTATTTTTAATAGGGGACGATATAGATGCACTACAAAGCTACACCGTTGTCTTAGCAGCAGCGTACTATGAGGTAGGTCTACAAGTAACCATAGATAAAACAAAATACATGATAACAAGCCGAAACACATAGAGTGAAGGAAATAAAAACATAAGAATTAGAGATGAGGTCATAGAGAAAGTGAACAAATTTAAATACTTGG
>JAGDQP010037754.1:0-18476 GCA_022664845.1 Lepisma saccharinum
TTCGTCTTGTTTGTTAATTGACCAAGCACCTCCTGGTAATACCACTGATTGGTTGTTTGGTGTCAGGGCCAAATTCATGGAGATCTTTCATTAGGAATGAAAAAATGCGATCAGCAGCAGGTTTGTCTTCGGTTTCGACGCCTTCGCATCCACCTTTGAACAGATTGTACCACTCATACGCCTAGGTTCTTGATAATGCTGCATCACCATACAGTGCCCGTTACATCTGTAACGTTTTGGCGAACAATTTACCAAATTTGTAACAAAACTTTATGTTGTAATGTTGTTCCATCTTGGTGCGCACATTTTGTACCAGTTCTACACAGGATCTGGATCTGATGAATGCTTGCACCGATTCGACTGCTTCTAAAAGGTTTGAATATACACTGACATGAAGTTTAGATATAGATCTTTACAGTGTTTCCAGAAAATTGTCCCTTTTTATTTGGTTTGGTTCTTTTTCTTTTACAGTTTGGTTTCTTTATGAGCGGACATTATAGGATATATATCACACGTGAGAGACAGATGGGTAGTCCATATTAGTATTTTCTATGACTTTCCACTATACCTAGCCTATTTCTAAATAAAGCTATAAAGTCTTGAAATGAAATACGAATACACACTAGTAATCTTGTACATATGTACTATAAGCTACAACGAATAGAAAATAATAATAAAACTTAAAATATGCAAAGCTATATTAAATAATTTGTCATATAATAGAAAAAAAATATTTCCTGGAATTCAACATTCATAAATATGTTATATTAAGGGACTCACCAATCATGAAAGCTTTCGTTCCAGGGAGTGGAATACCGTTTGTATCGGTAGATTCTAAGGTTATCCAAACATTTAGACAGGGAGCAAAAATGATTCATATATTTTTCAAAATTTTAGTTTCGCAACAATTACCATGACACAAAAAAAAGTGGTTGAGATAATAATGCCCTCACGTGCATTTTAATTGTACATCTAAATGTACAGTTGGAGTGTGAGTGGGTGAGTGAGTGGGAGGAAGAGAGAGAAAGAGAAAGAGAGACGAGAAAGAGAGAGAGAGAGAAATGTAGAAAATTTTACAATGAATCCTCCAACAAACTACAATAGATTCGACCAGTTTTCCCCCACAATTGAGCAAAACCTTTATCATTCCAATCTAAGTTGAAGACAGAATTATAGGCAACCTTGTAACATTAGATACAATTAGAAAATGGTTTTGATTTGTTGGAGTTTGTCATACCCAGTACCTCATAATTGAAAAAAATGTTCATTTTTAATACAATAAAAGCGATTGTTGAGCAGATGTAGTACATTCTTGATAACAAGAATACAAACGGGTATAACATTAATACACATTTACGTGTAAATATGAACATTCAATACAGAAACAGCCAAATTCTAATTCGTTCGTATCAGTCAAAAGCACACAGAAGCAAACATAGGAATTTGACTAATCCTAGCTCCTCCACCATACCAAAGTAACCCCCCTTTTTTTGTCCAGTCAAAATATATTATTACGGTTTAATCCGGTCGTTCTATTTAACGACAAATGGACAAAATGGGATCATATTTTACATTTAGTTCAAATGAAGCGTGAAAAGGAATAAATGACTCAAGTAATAAGATAACAGCTAAGGAAGTTCGATTCCAATTTTGTTTTTCAGATGTTTTACTTAATTACATCAAGTACTTGCAAATATAATATATCTTTCAAATGTATAAGAATCACAAGTCTTCTTGATTTATCTTCGTTCTTTTGCAGAATCTGTTTCCGCACAAAATTCGGATTCGTTGAGTGTTCTACCGTTAGTGGCGCTACTCGTTGGTGCTATCTTAACTTTCCTGTCCATTGTGCTGGTGGTTCTATTGGCAGTACGCAGGCGCAGACAAGCTCCTCCAGAGAAAAAGGCATGTCATGTAGACATCAATCATGATCATTACGTTGTGTCTTATCCTTTGAAGACAGTACCAAGTGCTGATAGTTGTGGGGAAGATCGGCAACCAGACATACTTAGTACGCCATACGGTAAGTACAGCTGCTTTTGTTGTAGTACACAAAATCCTCTAGCTATTTTGTAGCTAGCCATCAACAGTTCTGGTCGTAGGTATGAAGATACTTTGCCATCGTACCAATTTGATACAGAAAGTCACCTGTTTGCTCAGGAATACGTAGTTGAGGTAAGTGCTCCCTTTATACTGAAATCTGCAGTATGGTAAATCCAAATGTATTTATTACGATAGTATTCCGTAAGTACTTATATTTATGCATTTATCACCAATATATCGGAGAATGAATGCGGTTAAATATACAAGGTAAGTATTATTCACGAATCTTATGCCTTTACTGGTAGACTAAGAATCTAATGGCCTGTGTTTTTAATTTGTAAACTTATTACAATGTTGCCAGGATAACAAACATTTTCCACGTACATAGTTTTAGATGAAATATTTGAAAACGATGATGGAAGATACTAATGATATATATAGACATGCAATTTTTGTTTTATCACTGTTTCATATCAGTGAGATTCATATTGATGAGAATTCAATTATTTTTCATTTTTGGATTTTTTAAATATAATTGTGTCAAGTCATAACTTCGAGGTACATTGGTCGGACATTGAACTTAAGTTTATCCAACTATAAAATGGCATTGCGAACTTTCAATTCTCTTAACATAATAAATAAAAAAAAAACATATTTTCTGTTAGGTTACAAAATAAGTTGTACACACTTTTCCTATACGTATAGTTAATAAATAATTTATAATGAATTTGAAAGGTTCCTTATAACTAAATGTCGTATTATACAGCGCTTAGAGCAAATAAGTGAATAATTATTTCGTTACATTTTGTGTTCAAAACAAGATGATGATGTAAGTATTCAGGGCAAACAAGTTTGGTGAACATATAATATTTACAAACATCGAATATAGTAAAATATTCTTTCTTGGTCAAAACTAGGATTACATACATTATTATTATTTCTCATTGAACTCTTAATAGGTCTCCAATAAAGATATTAAATTAAGCTATTTTTTTTAAAAAAAACTTACCTTAAAACATTTTGCGCAAATATTCTTTTGTTTCGAAACTGAGCCGGGATTTAAAATACGCGCCATAGTATTAAACTATATCTTACGTAAAAAAATATTTATTTTTTAATAAAATGTTTTAGATATTATTAATAAATTTAGGTTTTGGAAAACCTTTACAATCAATGTCAGAAAAACCTTTGACATTGATTTATGCTACCATTACCGCGCAAACAAAATCCTGACTATATTACTAAAGCATTCAAAACTTTAAATAGCGACAACTAATTGAAAACTATAATTCATAACCATCTGAAAACATCACGTTCCTTACCTTATGTCGATTATACTTACATTTTACGAAAATGTTTTATAAATTGAAAACAATAATGATGTCAAGATAATATTTTTCGTTTGTATATTGAGATAAACGAATATCCATTGAAACATTTTACATTTAATCACTTAGAAATAAGACAGCACATGTTAATACTTCATACACGTGTGAAAATGGGCAATCATAATTACTTCGCCCAATGTAACATGTACCCTGATGGCATTAAGAGGTTTCGATATGATCCTATTTTTTTATTACTGTAAAGTTTCGTATAATGTGACATTAAACAACGGAACTTTGTTTTATCTATATTCAGAATTTTTAAATTCACTTTCATTATAATTATAAGGTTCATGAAATTTATGTGAAATTTGGTATATACATAAATTAATTTTAAGTTTAATTATTGGCTTACAAGATCATTATAATTAATCATACACATTTCTGTTTACTTTCAGCAAAGCTAATTTACAGTATATTATGTTCCAAAAGGTAATATGTTTTACGTCAGTTAATATTTGATGTTTGGTATTCATTAAGTATACATCATTTATCTTTTTCTCAGTGAAATATTAATTTCATGAATAACAATTGTTATGTCTTTACATAATTATAGAATTCACAGAATAGCAACTACTGTTATAATTTCAGATTTGGCTGTAGATTCAATGGAACGAAATGACCTGCTGTTCGAAAAATCTAGTTGCTTAGACTGTAATTATCAAACCACCATCATCCGATCGACTGAACCTACATCTTTACAACCTACAGTCGAACGTCTCTCAGGAACATTTGTAAGTTATTAAGTATTTTCGGTCTTGAAATAAAAAAATCAGATATACCATTTATTAATTTTAGTTACACCTGAATTATTAGTTATTACATTATAACAGTTATCTAATTTTAAGTCTAAATAGACTTTACGTGTGATTAGTAGTTATACCTAAATTTCAAACTGGAAGATCCATAAGCTACTGAATATACAATATGTGGTAAATATTCCAAATGAACATCCTATAAAATTTTATTCTTTCTTTTGTATTTTTGAATTTGTGTGAAGCCTAATGTGCTCTTGATTTGCATTAGAAACTTTCTCGTTAATTGGTCAAGATTTGATTGTCCCAAAAATATTTTTAATCGGTAAACATACCAACATAATAAGCATATATGCAAGCATTTTTAGTATCAAACCACTTTAATGGGTATCAGTTTTTAGCTACAACTATAGATTTTTAAACTGTGTTAAAAGATAGTTTTAATATAAAATGGGGTGGAACCGAAAGCTAACATATAATCCAAGTTACGAATAAACAGTGATTAAGTAATTATAATTACAGGTTAGCAATCAACTCCCTACCTCATTTTTGGATAATATTTCCTGATTTCCTTCTACGTTCTTTACTCTTGCGTAATATATAAATTATGTTTCATCTCCTTGTTTAAACAAAATTTGGGTTACTTAAATGTTATCGAAATCCTTTTTTTAATATTTCCCGTCCGCAACAGATCTTACGTTGAAAAAGCTAAATATTTATCAGATGCTGAAGACAATAAAAGTATTCGGCACTCCCATACATGGATTGAACTATTATGTAAGGTCAGACGGTTCTTAAACATCTCTTCACCTACGGTAATTGGTAAGTAAGCTACTAATTTTCGAATCCGGAACACTCCTCTATTTTTACACGATAAATGTCAAAAGCAGGCATTTAAGTACAACGTAGCAATGCCAGAGGTTTCTTTGGTACATAAATAACCGCGTAACCGTAGTACCACATCACACAACATTCACGCAGTCCAGTGCTGAATAAACTGTAATGATATTTAAGATTAGATATTTACTAATTTCCAAACTTGCTTTATAGTTACTGAGTGGAATACTCTTTCTTGATGCGCATCTTTAATATTGCAAATGCGTATTTACAGTTACTAAGTAACGGAACACTATTTATGTAACGCCATAACTTAACATTGGCGAAAAGAGGGAAGTGAATCTTAATTTAATATTCTAGGTTATATATTTATTAAGTTACATTTACTTGTTTACAATGTATGTTCTCTCACAAACTGTCTTGTCAACTTAATCTTAGAAGGAGAATATTACTTCATAATTGATTACTGGGAGTATAAAACAGCCAGTTGCACTCGGAATAATAGAAACATTTAATAAAGTATACTAACATGCTTATGTTACAACGATTTATAGGTGTAGATATTAATTAGGTTAACTATTATCACCTTGTTGATAGTAAAATAATTAATTTTGGAAATGTTAAAATAATTGCTCTTAAAAAGTTGCAGAACTTCAATTGTCGTATACTTTACCGCAGTTTATTAGTTTCTATAGAATTATCGAATATATCTGCAACAATGCAAGAAGTCAAACACTGAACGTCACTATTCTTACAAATAAACAGTCCTTACATTTGCAAATAAATAAGCAGCGTTACGAAAATTTCAACATGAAATAAAGATTTACTTGTAATAGGTGGACTGAGCAAATATTTCCTTCCTGCATTTTAGTTTGTTGAAGGGATACCGCAGAGACCAAACAGTTGTTACTTTATTATTAATTTAGCTATAAAATGGACAAAGCACGTTCCTTCCCTTTGGTCTTCAAATACTAATTTTGTAATTTAAAAGATTGGATGTAATAAACTTTTCCCAATATTACAACCAGATTTGTTGCAGTGTAGAAAGTAAAGTTTCTGGAAACCGGTACGCTAAATTGAAAACTATAATATACATGTTTTTCTTTTTTCAGATAACATCGGACTTGTGTGGTTTACCACCAGAACGTCAGGGTACTCTAACTCGTAGCAGAAGTAGGGAAGATAAGAGTACAAACCATTTTGAATTAAATGGCATATTGATTAAGGAAAAACTCATGTCAAACCAAATCCCGGAAAGTTGCGTATAGGTATAATTGCTTGAAAGTGAGAAAAAGCAACTAACTATGGAAAAGTGTTTGTCTGGTTCTACACATCAGTATTTACAAAATAAAGTGTAATGTAAATGTGTGCGCGGCATGTATAACGATGAACGCTAAAGGAATGCTTGGAAGTACAAAAGAACTACCTAACGCAAGATAGAAAAAGAATTCATAAGTTATATGCAACGTTGAAATTGTCTTATTCTTGATATTCTTGTGATTGCTTTTAACCAATCAACGGCCGATGAGTGACGTTCTTCGTTCGGTCATTTTTACCTCGTTTCTTCTTGAGGGCACTTAAATATTCACACGCTACTTCGTGCTTCCACGAAGGAAAGGATGATTCATAATATTTTTGAAAGTCCTTGGGGAGAGTTTAAGAAGCTGATATTCATCATGAGCCGCGTTGTAAATGGTGATAGTGTTTGTGACTACTATAACTTTTAACGTGTGAACTTTTTTCCAGAGAAAATACATTAGAATTTTACTGTTCGTTCTTGTGCGAACACGATGTAGAACACTCATTTTCCAATAGCCTTACTATAAGAAACAAAGTAAGAATACATTTGGAATGCCGAGAACTTCTCAGAGCAAATAAGCAATTGTGAGCATATCAGTAGAAACAAATAATTCCAACGTTGCCAATGATTTTTGACTCATTTCGTGTACATATGAAAGAAAACGTTTCCTTATTGTTGGCGAATGTTATGTGGTTAAAACATATCTACGAATATAATCTGAAGTAACAGAACAAGACTTGTGATATAATAATACGCATAATTATTACTAATAAACAGTTTGTTCTTGTTTTGTTAACTTAGTGATATGATACATTTCCGTTAAACAGCTATTGAGGCTCAGAAATGAGTGTGAAGGAACCACTTGCTACAGTTTTTATAGTGGGATCCTATGAGTGTCCAAAGGGGATTGATACTGCTAGTTTTATGAAAAGAAGACAGACTATACATTTCTTTCCTGGAAATAATTCTGAAGGAAACAGTACTTTTGTTCAGTGTTTAGTGTATCTATGGTTGTATATTTTGGAGTTGTTGAGAAGTTAAATTTGTATATCAGGCTGTATGTCTGTTTGGTAGATATGTGTATGAGAGAGGGTTATTTGCGCGAGTGTGTGTATGTAACAATTGTTATGTTGAATAATACCAAGCTTCAATGAGAAATAGGTTTCCAAAAATGTTACTACATCTATTTTTGTTGGTAAGAAAATAAGGTAAATTGTGTTCAAAATATAATAAAGAGTAGTAGAAAGTTTGTTTAAAAAATCTACTTTAATATTTGCGTTCATATTAATAAGTGTGCGTGTGTCTGCGAAAAAAACAGTGCTAACAAGAAAAAGATATGAATAAGATTTCGCAGCTTTTTATGAAATGCTGTTGTGTTACCAAATATAATTGAGTACACTTTGGACTTTTTACCTCTGTAATTAACCTTTGGTGATCCTTTAAGCTTGAAGCTGTTGACGGTAAAAATAATAAAGAATAACGTTTAAACAAAGAAAATTCAAAGGAATATACGAGAACACAATTAGAATGGCATATGTACTCAGAAAAAAATAAAGTGGCCACCGACCCAGAGACTACGATTTTCATGGTTCTCCATTAACTACAGATATTCAACTTATTTTTCCATACAAGAATATGATGTGTTAAAATAAGTATTTGCAACATTTCCCTTGTCTGATGTTCGTTTTGATTAATTATCCTCAGATCGATTGTGGAAAAATTGATGGGGTCAAAGTAAACAGCTTCATATGCAGGGAGTAAATTACTATTTAAACAGATCAATTTTAAATTGAAATAATACAACATATTATAGTTGAAGGATTTTCGGAAGACCAAAAGAAGTTATGCTCTCACAAACCTGCATTATAGCGTTAAATCTTACTTAACATTGGTGTCACAGAGGAAACATTTTGCTTAGATAAGAATTAAACAGATACATCTGCGTCAACTATCCTATCACATAAGAGGAAAACTTCTACATTATACGATATTTTTAAGCTTTCACGACGACTTTATACAAGTAAATATTTTACTCGGGTTTTATGTCATGTACCTCTTGTTCCTTATACGCACATGATGACCAAAAAATTTACGAATATATATTGGTGAATTTGATGACGTAGGATGACAATCGCAATATCTTTAAAATTGATATTACTAAGGAGGTAACAGTAACGTGTTCGCGGATGAGATTCAAAAGTAAATACTGTATTTATTAATAGTCAAAACATGAAAGATATGACAGGTCACCGAATCATCGTATTTTATTTTATATATTAACTTGAATGTTTCCCTCTTAAACCTTCTTTTTAAACTTATATATCTTTCTCAGCATAAAATATTAGGTATATACGTCCTATATTAAAGTTAGCTCGACCATTCCAATGAAGATTATTTTGTATTTTATATTCAAATATGAGTTCTCAAATCTTAATGAACGAATAAAATGTTGTTCACATACAATTACATATTCGAAAAAGTCTTTACTTCAAAGAATAGGTTGAGGATAAGGATAATTTCTCTGCATTTTTATTGCAGTTCTTGCGGGAATACCTTTAATTTGATATGTCAGTTGTTGTAAATGCTCAATCTCAGGGTTGAATATTACTTTTCGGAAAGTTAATTTATTTTATAAAGTAATTAGTGTTTAATATTTTGTTAGGCAAAGTTGTTATTGATAATAAAAATGAATTTTATGGGCGGTAACAGCACTATGGCTTACGCCCGTCCCGATACGGGGGAAGCCCCTGCAAAGTTGTTATTGTTTATAACTTCACGGAAAATGAGTAGTATATAATTAATCACATATTGTATGTTATAAACCACGTCAATTTTTCTTTCACATTCCTATTTCTTGATTATTATTACAATATATACATATCACTTCACGATTGGGAGTATACTTCTATCACAATTTACTTTTATAATTAAATTCAAAGCATATTTATTTTGTTAGATTAGTGACTAACAAAAGTAAAGAGAATCCCAATTTACATTTTATGCCCTATTAACGCACATGGTAACTTATTTGGAATATATAATTACTATCTTTTAGCAACCTACTACTTAACAATACTTACAATACAATAATACAATACAACAACTTAAACAATTATATGTCATATAGGTAAATGTTTCCTGATAGTAAGAAAAATAGAAAACTTATTTTAAAAAGAGGATCAATGATCATGAATATACTTAAATCCCTTGCAGTTTCTTCAATATCGATCTCTTTTTTCCCGTAACTAACCAATAGACCACGGGAATCGGCCATGAATGTTACATGAAAGATGTTATGTTCTTTATTATTATTATGTAACACATTGTACAACATTAAGAATATTAAAATTCCAAAACAATTGTTATCATAGTGAAACCTAATTCGTTCCATAAGTGAGTTGCAAATTCTATAAAAGAATTCTCCAATAACTATTTTCAGATATACATGTTAATAAATTAAATATGGAAGTTTCATATGTCCTCTTGATACTAACACTTTCATTTTCGAATTGATAGCGCGATGTTATTTGATTGTTACTTTTATCGAAGCTTTCATTATTGCTGTTATCTTCATAAATTTTAGTATTTCTTTTAAACTAGAACTTTTTGGAGGAAAAGTTTGGAACAAATTCAATCTACATTAATTTAATTTCCCAAGAACATCAATTCATAATTTTGCTATTAACAATTCTTATCACATCATAAGTTAATTGTCAAAAAATCTAGATCGTACTAGAAAATTATTAACTACATGGATATAGTTTATAATATATATTTATACATGACTATAATTTAGAAAATCTATTATCATGTATAAATTATTTGCAAAGATCAATTATTTTAGCGATTTTATTTGCGATAATTGTGTTGCTTGACGACAACGTTAATCATATATTATTTTGCAAAATGATTGAAACATGAATAACAGTTACACGAGAAATATAAAATGTGATCTAATATGTATGAAAGTAAAACTCTGATGCGTATTTCATCAAAATGCAAGTTGAAAATAAAGTTTGTTATGCTAATTGTACTTTTTACTACAAATTTACTAAATTTTTGCACTAAATTTGGAATATATAATCACCCCGTTAACGCATCTACTGCAGATGAAAAACCTATTGCTTATTAAAGTAAACATTCAAACATATATACACATATATTCTGGTATAACAGAATATATGATATTCATTTTAATTTATGAGCGCTTCGATTTATCACACATTGTAACAAAAGTAAATTTCATTTATTCAAATAGAAAAGCAGAGATGAAGAAATTGCCACTATTTCACTGATTAAAACTTAGTTCATCAGTAGAACCAACCAGAAATGAAATATTTTTGTGTAATTATTATAGATATGACACACTTTGTTACAATGTACGATACTAATGAATGCACGTAACGAGATCAAGTTCAGACCTGAAGAGAAATTTACTTGAAAATATAATATCTCTTACTGAAAAATCTAAACAAAGCCGTAGTGTATCGTTGAACCACATATCATTTATCAGTCATTGCAAACATTGCTGCGAATTTAATTAACTGGTGACTCTTACAGTCTCCATATATTGAAAATAGAAGTAAAAGTCGGAAAGATTAGTTACTAACAGCGACATCGGATACTCTGTAGATGCTATATTTAATGAGTGTCAAGTATTCTTTAATTTCAGTTTCCATAAACCTAGAAATACCAGGTAGCGCAAAAGTAACTTTATCCATACACAAAACTGAATTTCAATTGTATAAGTCAGTTACATTGTGGACCCATACATAATTTCCAAATTCAGTAATATTTTGCAAGGTATTTTCTATTCTTTTCAATACAGTGTGTACAACGATTAACAATAGAATAGAAAATACAATGCAATAAGCTTTTATCATTGTTGAGGACATGAAAAGTGTTGATAATGGATTCCGATAGTAGATCAACCACCTGCTGTTTTTTAGAATAATACCATATAATTAACAATACCCCACAAAGAAGAATTGCATGGCGTCAAATCACAACAACGCGCAATCTATTCAATGGTACCATCTAGTATTATCTATCCTGGAAATGTGTCATTGAAAAAAAACTCGAACATCAAGTGCATAACCTTGGTGCCATGCACAACTGTAACCTGAATAAGTGGAGTTGTTTTCAAGTTCATCTAACACAACATCATGAAGTATCTCTAGATATAATTCCGAACTGGCATGTGAGTCTAAGAAATAAAGTACGATTACAGTAGACGAAGAAATGCTACGCACAATCAATCACTCCAAGCTTATTTAGCTCCTTTACAATAATTCATGTGTATTTGGATCAGTTCAGCAAATACAATTATGACGGTTATGTTAACTGTTAAGTTTGAACTGAGTCTCAAGTGACCTCAACTTACAGAAATTTGGATATGCTTCATGCTGGATTAAAAACAACTCGCAATATTCTATTCGTTTGCCGTAATCATTCTCGTGCAGTATATGAACAAGTGTGGACGATATGGTTTGAAATTAATTGCAATTAATAAGCTATGACACTCAGCCGATTTATTTACATTTGTTTTGTACTAGTCTTGTCGAGTTATGTGGACTTTTTACAAATGTTCCAGCAAACAACTGGCTGTTTTCTTCCATACACACAGATCTTGGTCGATCAGACCTTGGTGCGCTTTCAGTTTTCAAAATATCTTGTTCTGTTTTCAAAGCTCGTCACGTATAACTGAAGGCGCATAAGGAAATTTGGCACGAAAAGTTGTCTGCACTTCGGTTGTCATCCTTCCACCACAATTGAAGCATGAATACACGCTGTTTTTGTGTGTTTTTGTGTGACAGTGTAGTTTTCAACACATCACAGAATTGAAAACTTACTTAAACATTACAAGCAAACTACGCCACAAAAAACCTGAGAGTCAACTGTAGACAAAAGAATAACGAGTGCACTGTTGCCAACCCTATCACTCAAAAATTATTTGTCAGAAGTGTAATTGTATTGTATTATAGATGTCATTGTTTCAGTAAACTGACATTTGCGCTACCCTGTATTTTATATTCAAAATATTGTTTATTTTTATATAGGCATAATTGAAATACCAAAATGGCCTGGTAAAGTATGAAAACAGTTGCTAGATATTATAAGATTTATACGTATTTAATCACTAAGGAAAATAAACCTGTTGAAAATACCTTTTTATATAACTCCAAAATCTTCCTTGATCAAAGAACAAATCATGCCCTTTGCATCAGTAATTAGCTCAGAATTAATGAATTCAGCGGCAAAAGGACACAAATGATTTTGAAAAATAAAAGAGCGGGAGTTTGTCTTTCACATATAACAGGATACAATGGACATGTATGTGTCTCTGCACAACACATGAATACTTTGAAATATACATATTTCGTATTATATCTAAAAGCGAATTTTAACCTTTTTTATTTTTCATTGTCTCTTGTGAACCCTTTGCTTTCTATACTCTGAATTAATAAACATTATACATAAATATACGCACAATAAAAGGCCTAACTTTGCCCGAGAAACATTTTGTCTATTAAGATAATGCCCTCTTTCGCTCTCCGAATGCTTTCTTCTCTGTGAATGAGTGTTTGTCAGTGCGGGCCTCAATTTGTTTTGTGTGAGTGTACGTTTATCAAAACAGCATCGCTACTTTACACTAATATTCATAATGATACTATAAATATTTATGAAATATCTTGAATTAATTCTTCACAAACAAATAAGAAGTTAGTAATTTTCCAATTGAAACATACACAGGCTACGTTATTAAAATATCATTGAATTATATAAGTTTGTGATATAGTTTAGTTTGTAACTTATATCAAATAAACTATATATTTCTTAATTATATTTTATGACCTGCATAGTATAACTGAGTATAGTACCGTTGACAGCTTCAATCGCAAATGAACGCCATATTTACAGATATGTCTGATCATTGTTGTTTAAAAAAAGATCTTGAGCCTTACCTGTACATTGTAGATTTTTGTATACTTTTGTTAGAATAAAGACATATCGATGTTTAAATAACTGCTGTAGTTTGAACATGCGAAAGGAATAAGTTTGGTTCCAAGATGTGGTGAATTTATTTTATAAATTCAGAATATAATAATATAAACCTAATAATTCAGTGCGTTTGTGATTTCCATAATCTAGTATTTAAAAACTAAAAACATGTTTCTTCTTTACTTGAACTACGTCCCCAGATAATAAAACTTTATTGGAACAGCCGCAACTCTTTAGACTTGGCTGCCTTAAAATATTATTCTTATTTTTTTGAAAATCGATACTCTCTTTTAATCATGACTTTATTTTCCACACGTGTATTGCGTGTGGAGTATTTATTTGCCGAGCAAAATATTTGCAAATGAAACATGGTGATCGTATTAAAACTGTAGAAATGTGACTGTTGCATTCTTTACAATAACATGTAGGCAGTAGAGAAAAATTAAGCCTACCATAATAGGAAGAAAACAACAAAAACTTGAAATTAGTTTGTACTTCTTAATATAGTTCACTTTTATATATATATATATAAGTGATTTTGGAATACAAAATCGACTGCTGACAACAATAAGTAGACAGAAATATGTCGACAAACTGCGAGAGGTGACCACGTTGGAAGCCCTTTATCTCTTACAAGAAGCGGAATTCGAGAAAATGTCAGATAACTTTTCTCTTGTCTTGATCTCAGGAATCACCTCCCGAAGTTTGACCACATCTATCGGAATCTCCCTACATATATTCAAGGTAAGTTACACTAAATATATTCTATTTCTCTAGAGAATGTACTCGAGTGAGAGAATTTGGAAGATCGTAATGGAAATAATCAAGAAGTCAAGTTTCGAAGCGCAAATTTTAAATATTTATATAAATCAGGAAACAAAGTTAAAACCAGTAGACGACTTATTGGAATCAATTTATTTAGTTGAGAAGTAAAACAGTAATATTGTCTCTAGTACATTTATTAAATATACATCTTTATGGGGTTGTAAAGAAATTATAAATCCAAGAAACGGTGCAGTTGGATAAAAATAATTGCTTTATTATGTATTATAATTTATGATTCACCGTGGATCAAGTGATAGCGCGACAGACAACTAATCGGCCGACCCGGGTTCAAATCCCGACCGGGAAGCTGGAGACTTTTCTGAAGTGCACTCAACCTCCTATCAAATTTAGTATCAGAGTGCCTTTGATACTCATAGTCACCTTGGGAAGGTAAAGACGGTCGAGCTTGGGCCAGGCCACTGCTTCTCACTTTGTACCGTAGCTAGAGAATATTTGGAGCTCTACCTCCAAATCTCCTACATGCCGTTCACGACGCGTGCGTGTTGCACAAGGGGGAGCTTTACTATAAATAATTTAGTTCAAAATTCTGCATTCTTCCCCATTTCCTTTACAGCATCATCAGCATAGTATAGTTTCTCACCACTTAATTTAGAGCAGTAGAACTACCCAATGCGCAGTTCATCTAGTGATCTAACAAGGGTGACGTACCAAAGTACAGTTGCAAAGAGGTTTGATCCTAAATACATAAGGCATGATGATCAACTGTACTACCCTGTGTTTTATGTAGTATGGCCCAAAACAAAACCACTGGTTGCATTACCCTTTCCGAGAGGTATAATTAGGCTACAATGACAACTTAGAAGCTAGCAGTATCTCTATGACTTGCTCCAGGAACCATTTTCAAGTTTAGTGCTCCGGAGTGCAACCATTCCCATATGCGACTTCCCGTATTCACCAAAGCCACTTTACACAGCATTAAGCCTACCCAGAGATGACGAAGGACGAGATTCTACTTTACACGCTAATTTACAAGATAAAGTTAAGGGTTGCCGGAATGGGTTCTAATTACTTGTTTAAAGATCCGATATGGCAATTATTAACCACTCATTGGCCTTACGGCACAATATTTTCCACATCGAACCGTGTAGGGTCACCGAACAGATCCGTTGGCATTTTCAATTGATCAAGATTTGAACCACTTGCACTCCTTCCGGCTTTTCGTCAGGACGAGACGGATTAGTAATACTAATTTAAAGCGAAAGCTAATTTAAATTCAGTAAACAGAATGATATTAAAATATTTTATCTTTGCAGCTTTGCTTAAAACTAACATGCAAGTTCCACTTGGGAGGATACAAACATGCATTTGCATTTTATAATTTAATGATATTTTGAAGAATAGAAAGGTTACGAGTAAACATTAAATGATAATAATAATAATAAATATATGACAACTTATTATGCAAACAGAAACTTGATTACGCAATGCGCGCAAGCATGAACACTCTTAACAACTCAACATTGCTTTTAATATTAAAATATTTTTTTTTGTGTAATTACCTTTTAAAGTCCAGTCTCCAAAATTGCTAGCATTTGTTAAAAGTATCTATGATTTCACAGTCTGGCCAGTATTCTTAGGCTCACGTACAATAGTTACATGAAGGTCAACACAATCTAAAACATCGGTGGAGTCTCTTCAAGAACGTAAGGTGAGGGGGAAACGAAGTATAAATGTTGCTCCCTCGAAGAGAAATCATAAGATGACATCATACAGATCACCTTTCTTTCGGGACCAAGATGCAAATATTTTACAATGCCACGAGAAAATATATTTTGAACATGGCACACTGTCACAGTTGAGTGTCACTGTAGAAAACACTAGGCACTCGTGTTTTGACTAAGGCACATTTAAAAATGATATAAAAGTTGTCCTCCAGACGGCGCTAATTGGTTTGGCGAACAAATACAATCCAAATACTTCATTTCAGCGTTGAAATAAAGATAAACTTACAAAATATTGCAGATTAAGTAATCACGAAAATTTGACAAGACATATCTAACTTATTTTTAGCAACTCCGTACACCACAATTTTAGGCTAGTTTCCACATACAGTAGCGCAACATGTCAGTTACGGTTTACAGTAAAAATGTATCCTTCCGCATGGTTCAAGCGTGTATATCCCCGTTACACACCACGCGTTCAAGCTTCTTTCCACATTTTGGTAGTAACGAAGCACAATTTTAGATACTTCGTAACTAAAACGATGTTTAACACTTGAAATAAATGAGCAAAAGCTAAGATCCACTTGTGCAGATATACGATACACCAAAATACGTTCATATTATGACCCTTCTTATGCGCAAACGCGGGACGTAATTAGAACAACCGACATGGAGTTGACACTTCGAAGCCAACATCGCTTTTGGCCACCGATCAGTAGAAAAACAGGATTACCCATAAGGCATTGCGAAATTGTTCAGGTTAATCACGTAATTGTCCATAAAGTTCATATAAATTATAAGAGCAAAAATATAGATCGACCTTATAGGCATTCATAGAGTAACAAATCTGATATGCCGGTAGGTGAAGAACCAGTGAACACTTAAGATCCTTCAAAGGAAAATGTCGATCTGGACTCCCTGCCTAAAAATGATCTTGAAAAACTTTTTCAGGTGATGGGTGGCATTTCAAGCCAAATTGGCAAGTTAACTTATAATTCTACAATGATGAAAGCTAAAGTAGATGAAGTCACTTACATCACTGAACTGGTGGGAAAACGCACTGAAGAAGTTGCAGAAGTCCAGAAAACTGATTCCAAACTGAACACGCAACTTGAGGAGACTTCTTCCATGTACGAGATAAGATCTCCAGAACTTGGTTCTGAGAACAGATCCCTAAGAGATCAGGTAATATTACTCAGGAGCGAGTTATCGGGTACTCAGCTCCTGTCTTCACCTGGTGAGCATAAGAAAACTCAGGCCCAACAAACTGCCAAAGACTTTACCATACCGTGGTCGAATATATTCTCTTGTGGTGTCCGTGGTGGCACTATTATGATTAATTCGTTCATTGCCACCATGCGTACGGACTCGAGAGTAACAACTACAAATAATGATACATGGACTCTTGGTATGACAGTGGGACGACAGCATTCTTTGGATTTGCGGCTCTTGCCAGCATTGGAGGCACTTCTACTTTAGGTGTGGTCTATCAGAGACCCCAAATGACTCGTTTTATATTTCCGTCTCGGTTACGGACAGGTAGTAACGTTAATCAATCTTGGGATCGTGAATCTTTGAAGTTGATTGCGGTAAGTATATTCGTACCCACTGAAATAGGAGGTTCCGAGCCAAATGTTGTTGGGATGACAAAGCCTCTCAAGCTTGGAGACTTACTTCACTTTCCCAATTTCTCAGCCATGTCCTGAGTCAGATTCCTCATAAGTTCCTAAAGAATTTGGAACAGAACTTCGAATTAATGAGGCTATCTTATGCAGACCGGTTACTCGTGGCATCTAGGCGCCTGACTGGTAGAGCGTTAACCTGGTACAGTAAAATCAAATTGCAAATGCACACTTTCAGTGATTTTGTAAAACACTTCCTTCGTCAATTTAGCGATGAAAGACTAAAGGGAATGAAAATTCGATGTTTTCAGTGTTAAATTTGTGACCAGCGAATGCAGTTCAATTGTAGACTTTGCTTGGAGTGTGGAAAATGCCTATTGGGGCCTATGTGGTGATTGTAAGGAATATGATTTGCTTGAAATTTTGTTACAGGCACTTCATCTCTTCTTGGGACATCACATGCGTTTGTTAAAACTCAATAGCGTTAAAGAACTAATATAAAACTTGACGTTGAGGGAGTTATCCAACGTTCATGATTTAGAACTACCTCGAGTCATCGTTGGAGCCATCAAATATTCAGAAGCGCAACTTTACCGGCTATAACGAGAGTAGTAGTAAGGACAGTAGTAAGAAGTTGCAGGTTAGGAATTTTCAGACTACAGCTAATACTAGAAGGCAGACTTTGGAGTTTGGAGCTGAGTCAAGTAGTTTGAAATAGGACGGTGACTCCGAGTGGAGCTAGTGTAGGTACAGGTAATGGTAATACGATTAGGAATCAGAATAGGTACAGAAAGTTGAATAGAGATTATGGTACTACTCCTTATGATTCAAGATTCAGATCAATAGGTAACAACGGCCAGAATAGGTACATTGGTAATAACAACCATTCACATTATTTATTTTTTATTTATTTACAGAAGGTTTCAGATACAGCACAATTTGCCATTTTACACTGAAAACATTAACAGTAAACATAACACAACAATAGAAGAACAGCAAAACAAAAAAGAAAAAAAAAGTTACAG
>JAGDQP010037755.1:0-18476 GCA_022664845.1 Lepisma saccharinum
ATAGGCCTGAAAAGCAGACTGAAGAAGAAGATAGCGGCTATGGCCATACTTAAGATACCATCCCGACATTCGCCTGGCGAGACAGGGGAAACCCTGAAAAACTTAAGTCAGGATGGTCGATCGCTGGCGGAAGAGTTTATGCTATTAAACTTACTGCCTCCAATCACATGTCGGTTAGAACTGCAGCAAATTTACATGTACGGCATGATGCACACTTATCTTCTAATTAACTATTTACCTAGGTTTGTGACGTTTTCTACAAGATCACAAAATTAGTGAAATGATTCACCGCAAAAACCACCGAGTCTTCTTAACGAAAAAGAGCAAAAACGCTACACAATCAAGACAGAAGAATTGGTAGAAAGCAACTAGTTTGCAGTTAGGAGAAATGTATACATTTCAATGCCGGTGTGATACATTTCCTCTTTTCCACCAGCCTGTTTAAAACAATCGTACGGAATAACTGCTAAGATCAAGGGATCGGGTTCGGACTGGTGGAATGAAGAGGAAGAAGCTATAGCGGGAAGAACCGAGGAAGTTACGATGTTGCGATTTGCCTTGCTTCTATACGCCCCTTTTTATATGCAATCCAAACAACCCAGTTGTAAGGGCTGCATAGGAAGATGTTACGGAAATATATATAAAAAAAAAAAAACGGCTGCTATTTGTCGGGTTGAAACTCTCGCCGGTAAACATACAAGATTTGGTGCAAATTATTCTATCCGTGTGGATGTATATAGCGCAGTATTCGTTGTTGTAACAAATTAAATAAATTATTTTCTCCCAATTATCGCTCTTTTTGTATTGCTCTGTCGATAGAATGCCAATTTATTATATTGTGACATAATTCTAGTAGCATATTTATATTTAAAAAACATACGCTTCTGAGGGAATTAACGTGTTCCGTGTTGAGTCATGGGTAGTTTATTTAATTTTGTGACAGACATCTTTGGCTCAGACCGTGATGGGTTTGGTAGAGGATGGGAAGGTATCGGCCAGGACCTTATTTAAGGTACCATACCGGTATTCTCCTGGTGAAACGGAGAGGAAACCCTGGATAACCTGTCAGGATGGTCGGCCGTGAGGTTCGAACCCACGTACCTACCCATTACCAATCCGAAGTCCTTGTGTGCTGTGAAGGAAAGGGTTGAACACTGGTTCCATACAATTAATTTTTATCTTATCTTTTTATCTTACTGGTTTCGTTTAAATTCAGACAGAACGATACGACAAAATTTGAGTTTTCTACATGAGATTATACCTAAAACATGAGATTATACCTACATGAGATTTTTATTTTATTATTATTATATTAACAGAGAATGTACGTCAGTGAGATCACTGCACATTCAAGCAAGGTCCTCATAAAAATAGAAATTATTTCCAGGAATTTAAATTACAGTGAGTTTCTCATTCAATAATGCTACTTTAACACACGCAAGTGAATAGTATACATTAACTCAGAAACGGAAGATCCTAGTTTCAAATTCCGAAGTCAGCAACTCTCAAATATACAATAAAAGGTCGATGAGACGAGTTCAAGATTTCGCTTTGTTTTAGAAACAGCATTGAGACCATTTTAACCTGATAATATAAAGGTCTCAGCCGGAATTCGAACCCAATATCCCTGAGGTCTGAAAAGCAAAGAATACTGCATAAAGACCACTTTAATACGGAAACCGGCAATATAACTACGACTGCAGCTGCCTCTTGTCCGCTGCCATTTCCTATTTACATTTAAATCAGACATCATGGAACTTTAAAATACACCAACAGACCTCTACCATATATTTCTACTAATTGCTTCAAAAAACACACAGTGTAACTAATGTTAAAAAAAAAAAAATCGTAGCCCAAAAGTTCTTCAAATATCGAAAAACTTACCTACAAAAGAATTGTCAGTCTTAAGAAAGCACGCTTACTTCACATGTAACAGCTGATACACGTTCCCTCGTGGCCGACCGTAATGAATGAAATCTAGCCAACGTGTTGTATGCAAATGTGCAACATATGGAATATTAAATAAAACTAACGGTCAAATTTTAATGTTTCACAAACTAGTCATACACTTCATTCCAGAAATACACCGACTCGTACACATAAGAACATAAGATGTCATCGAATACACAAAGCATGATTCTCTAGAGAAAGTTAATGCAACATCTGAAGAGTGTTGCGTAGAAGTAGTAGAGCAGTCGATGAAGAGTGAAAGTTTCCTTTCAAACTGGGCGTGGTGGAGAATTTTAAAAGGCCGCTGGAGATTTTTTTTCCTCGCACATGATAGTCGCAATATGACGAAAGCTGATTTAAATGTAAATAGAAAAAGATCGGGTTTAAGCTGCAGGTACAACTACCTGAAATTATGACAAATTTCAAAGCCCCTCTTTAATTTTTTCTCCTCTATTATATGAATTCCGAAAATGTAAAGAACCTTACCTTTTGTGGTGTTTTCAATATCTTCAGGTACTTGTGCTCTAGTGGTTATGGTCACGGATTTTGGATCGACAGGGACAAGAACCTTTAACGTATGAAGGTTCGGATCTGGCACCAGCTATTGTGACTGAAGTTTTCAACATTTCCCTGAGCCATCAAGCGAATACGCCGGGTTGGTACCTTGACTCAGGCCCTGATCGCTACCTACCTTTCCCATAGTATAAGGGCGAACGAAAAACAAGTTGTAGCTTTAGACGCTGTATAGCCCAGAAATTGTTTATTTCAAATTATCTTGAGAATGCAGGTCGCCATGTCAGTAACATTTCCATCAGAGAAGGTAGTAGTCATGTCTTAAATTTATGATACCATCCTGTTCGTGAGACTGGAAGAGGAACTAAGGAAAACATTTAAAATGAGCAGCTGAGGATTCCATCGCAGGACCTGCAGTTAGAAAGTAAGCACCTCTTCACCTTGGAGGAATTAAATTAGAAGGAGACGCCCATTCCTACCCCCTACTTCGAAAAAAAATTGAAGCCGAAAATGACCGCCGCCCCAATCGTAAGTATCGCGGTCCGCCATATTGCGTTTGGAATAAAATTGAAGTACTGTATTCACAGACGTGCAAATAATCAGTTCATTCTTTGTTTTTATGTGAATTTTAACATGGTTAAGAGTTCTTTTGCATTTGGATGTACAAAGAGGTACAACAAGAAGTCTCCTAATGTCACATTTCACTGGTAAATGAAAGAAAAAAACTTCTATTCAAATATAAAATATTTATACAAACTGATCGCAGGGGAAAAAATAAAAGTTTTTCTACACTTTTCATTATGCCGTTTATTGTGTTATTTGAGAATTTAGAGAGAAGAATTATTGGGTTGATTTTTTCTTATAGTTTTTCGTTAATTACAAGAAAACTGACTAAAGAAAATGTCAGTAGTATTCATTACATTTCATTCGATTTTGTATATTTGAGGGAAATCCTATTATTTTTCCTTATGCAGATTTCGAGGTTCAATCTGGAAGATATGTATACTCCCTCTATGGAGAGCGATACGATATTTTACAACCACTGACAAATATATCTATGTATGTGTTTGTATATTTAATTACAAGACCAAACCTTCACGCGTAAATCAACGTTGATCTACAATTCAGTAATGTGCCATATATAACATTGCTCGTTATATGCCAGATGCATGAACGACTAAACTGTAACAAATATTTTCGAAATAAACGAACCTTTTCGAAGGCTTTTCCTTCTTGCACGTCACGAAAAGGCGAAGGGGGGGGGGGGCTCATGCATAGACACAAAACAATGCCGAGTAAGCGAAGATGGGTTAATTAAAGCCAGGTTATGTCTCATCCATAGCATCTTGCCATCACCATATCGGACACATTCTAATACCCGCCATTGAGCCACCGTAGCTCATTGGCATAATGTTGGCGTAGCATTCGGGAGGTCGTGGGTTTAATCCCAGCGGCCGACTATCCTGACCGAGGTTTTTCCAGGGTCTTCCTCAGTCACATCAGGCAAATGACGGGATGGCACCCTAAACTTAGGCCCTGGCTGATAACTTCCAGCATCCTTGCCCCTCCCCTATCTCAGCCTGAGCTTTAGATGCCTAAAGGCCATAATAAATAAAATTCAAGTATCTAATTCCCGTCCTTCCGCTACTGCAAATAGTTCCCTCTTCAGCGATATTTCTGCTTTAGATTTTTAAAATTATATATATATATATATATATATATATATATATATAAGCTAAAGCAGGTATCATGAGCGTACTGCAGGTAATAACTGACGGGAAATTTAATGACTTGGAAGGTATCTGGACAAGATGAACCAATGGTGGTTTGTCATTACCTTCCTCTGGATGAGAATTAGAGAAGGAAGAGGAACCTCCACACTCTGGGCGGATTTTGAACCCATAAATCTGTGTCTGTCGCATTCGCAGAAGAGCCTTTTAATGATTACGGCTACCCAAGTGTGCATAGTGAATTCAGGGGAATAGATGATCACTTTATTTCTTCTCCACAATAAATTCGATAAGATGTCAAACTTAATTTTAACGGGTTTTTGAATTTATTTATTTATAGCCTTTACGCAATTTTCACTCAGGCCGGGAAAGGGTAGCGGAGAGGAAACTATAATCCGGCATTTGCATGGTCAGACAAAAAATCCTGAGTCAGAATGGGCGGCCGTTGGCATCGTTCCAAGAACTTGCGATTGCTAAATCAACGCTCTACTAACTTAGCTACGGTGGCTTGGTGTTGGAGGGTTCTTTTAATGTGGGAGATATTAAGAATTTCTTAGTACAGGTTTAATATTCCTTCCTTGTCTTTTCATCAATAAATAAAGATAAAGCTATCCACTGTGCGATATGCACTCGGGTTTGCTGAAGCTACGTACTGATGGTATTCTTCTTTTGACTATAGCAAGAAAAAAGTTCAGAACAGAATCAATATGAGATAGATTAGAAATACTAGCCATGCTCCAAACTGGGGAGCAATATTCAATTTTAGGGTAGATGAAGGTTTTGTTGAACATAATGAATGAAGCTCCTTAATTTCTGTAAATCTATAGAAAAGACTAAGTAAGCGCACAGAACTGTTAGTTATAGTAGTCACGTGATCAGCAAACAGAAGTTTCTCGTCAAATACCACTCCAAGGTTCTTTTGAGAAAAGACTAGCGATAGGATTATCTTCAATGATATAGGCAGATGGGATTTGATTCCTCTTTAAAGAAATAGTAAGAAAAGAAGATTTTGAGGGATTTATTTTCAAGTTCCACGCATCACACCAGTCCAAGAGGTCAGAGATGGAATTTTCGAGATCAGCAACACCCTGTAAAGATCTGATTTCTCGAAATAATTTACTGTCGACAGCAAAAAGAATTCTAGTTTTAGATGAAGAGAGATAAGATGGGAAATCGTCCATATATAGAAGGAAAAGGAGGAGGCCCAAAACATTACCTTGAGGTACACCAGAGAGAACAGGAACAAAATTAGAAGATGACCCAGAAAGAACAACACGTTGTTTGCGGCCAGTGAGATAGTCTCGCAATAATGAAAGGAAGTTACCATGGATATTGAATCGGTGAGTCAATTTATAAAGAAGATGATTATAATCAATTCTATCGAAAGCTTTACTAAGATCTAGATAGATGACATCAAGCTGTGTGTTATTGGACAGGGATTGGGTAGCATCAGAAAGTAACAAGGATAGGTTGGTAAGAGTGGAACTACCAGGAAGAAAGCCATGTTGAGCAGAGTCTAGATAGGGTGAGACAAAATTATAAAGTATATCTATGGGTCTGTATGAAGAGACATGGGTCTTATCTCCAGATTTCAGAATGGGTATAATATTAGCCTACTTCCAAGAACAAGGAAATATACCTTCGGCAAAACACCTATTTAAAAGACGAGAAAAAGGGTACGCCAATGATTCAGCAGCATTACGTAAAAAAATAGCACTAATGTTATCAAGCCGGGAGAACGATTTAGAGGTAAGAAGAAAGCAGATATTTTAAATCGTCAGATGATGTACTTAATGAAGACAGTGAATGCGAACAGATCGGTTGAAGCTGAGGAGGCGGCAAAGGAGGAGATTAGGCACAGAAATTGTTAGAGAAGTATTCATTCAGTAGATGTACCCTCTTTTCACCAGCAGCTGTAGCCGAATCATTCATTAGCACTGAATCTTGGGAAATTAAAGTAACAAACTTGTTCAGTTAATAAATGATGATAAATAGAAATATTATGAAGTTTTCTGCATATTGCCTTAGTTTTCAAATATAAGTGACAGCGGTCTAGCAAATTTGATACGTTCGAGAGCTAGTGTGCACATATTTTAAGAGCTAGAGAAATGACCCTGAAATACAAGGCATGGAAGAAGAAAGGAAAAAAGAAGGAAGGAAGGAAATTATTTTGGAAAGAAAGGGGAATCGTTCCATATGATGATGATTATTATTATTATTGTGACTATAGCATAAAACAAAATAAATTATTCAATATCTATATTAGATTTTTCTGTTTAGTTCTTGTTTCACTGTTGATTCCTTTCCAATATCTCTGTTGCAAATACGTAGAAATGGGCAGTAATGCAATGTTATGAATAGGTATGAACTTAGGAATACGCAAAATGCCTATTTCTTTACATTAGAGATATTATAAAGGTAACTTGACAAAAGTGTATTTTGGGGTAAAAAGATACAAATGAATTTTATGGGCGGTAACAGCACTATGGCTTACGCCCGTCCCGATACGGGAAAGACCCTTATCTTGATCATGTCAGAACTTAGCTGTTGATTAAAATAATAAAAAAAGAATATATAAAAGATGAAGATGTAAAAGGTCTTCACACTCAACCTACTGGTGTAAATGGCCAGTATAACGAGGAAGCCTTTAAATGGACCCTCACAAGATAAAACAAAAATACACCATAAAACTTAACAGCTAAGGAGCATAATCATATAAAATAAACGGAAATCATAAAACTCTGCAAAAACAAGTAAAAATATTACCGTTTAAGTTTATATCTCGGTTTCCCTTTCCCTTTCCTTCCAACGAGATTAAAATCCATATCCATCAGGTGGTCCTCAACCATGTCGGAGGACAAAGATGAACTTGGTTGATGGATAGGATGTGCAGACTCTTCCTGAGCTAATTGTGCAGCCAAAACGTTCGTCAAAGTCTTAATGCTTGTAGCGAGAGGCGAAGTTCGAGCTAAATTGGAGACTTTATAGGGACTAAAAGTAGTCTTAACCCGTGGAGTTCTAGAACTCTGCACAGGTGGTTTTTGTCCCTGACTCTGTGTCGGCATATTGTGAGAAGTCTCTGATCCTTTGGGAGGCGTCCGAGGGTCTACATGCACATCAGACTCGGTTTGAGTTGATACATTAACTGTATGGGTACCAACCGAGACAGTTTTAACTGGTATCCTGGCTACAACATGTGAAAACGCACCAGAGGGAAGGGTGCGCTGAGACTCTCTTAATCGACGTTTAGCATCACCAGCGGATATTTTCTCTAATACCATCAGCTCTCTAATGCGTTTTTCCTCCTGAAAAATAGGACAGTCACGCGACCAGGCCGTGTGATCACCCTTGCAATTAACACACTGAGGTTTCAATGACTTACAAGGATCCGCACCATGGCTACTGGTACCGCATATTGCACATACAGCAGAGGTCGCCTTACACGACGTGCTATTGTGTCCATAGTGCTGACATTTAAAACAGCGGAGTGGACTCGGTATATACGGACGGACAGGTAAGCAATAGAATGCTGCCTTCATGTCCTTGGGGAGCTGTGGCATGGCAAACGTCAAAATTAACGAACTCGTGGGTTGCAGTTCTCCACTCTTTCTAGTTTTAATGCGCCTAACATTGACTACACCTTGGCTGGCAAGTTCATCCTTAATCTCTTCTTCAGGGACATCTTGCAAGTCCCAACAAGATATTACGCCCTGACTATAATTGAGTTGACGATGCGGTTCAATTTGAACCTCGAATTGTCCTAGGGTTTTCATTTTCAAGAGATTAGTGGACTGTTTGTTAGTGGATGTCTCCACGAGCAAGGTGCCGTTGCGAAGGTTTTTAACAAGTTCGCCGGCGACATAATGCAGTTGTTTTTGTATAATGAAAGGGGATAACCAATTCAAACCACCTGGATTCTCTGCTTCATTCTTTACTTTAATAACAAGATATCGTGTGATAGTCGGTACGATACTTGTCTGTTCCTCTACTTCGATTTTCTCTGCGGTTTTACTGGTTATTTCGGTAACTATATGCGCCTTCTTTCTATTATCCTCAGTGACTTTCTCTTCATTCTGTCTCTTTGTCTTCTTCTCCTTTTCTGTTCGCGAAGGCGACTTGTTAGGATGTGGTGGAGCCATGATGAATGTTAGCCGTAAATGCCCACACTTCTCCGTCTTCGTTCTGAGGAGCCAACGAGGCTGCCGGGTACTACCCTCATCACCCTTGTCAGCAAGCTGGAAATCGAGGCGAAGTCCAATGACTTGGCGTCGAAATCACTTGCACTCCCGACTGATGGATACTTGGGACACCCACTCCTCCAGAGTGTTGGCGAGACCAAAGGTCCGAAGAGCTCCCCAATGGCGCACTTCCCAGTCTCAACGAGCTAGACCATCCAAGAATCTGCTGTTAAGAACTAGGAGCTATCCAATGGTTCCGCCCCCTTTCCCCTGGGCCATCGTCAATGCAAGTACATCCTGTCACATCCGTGGTCATTGCGCGGAGGCGCAACTCACAGCACAAGAGGAGATGAAATGATGATCATCTGTGGATGAAAATGAGATGAATGTGAATGTAACTCCTCTCTGCTGGTCCTCCTTTCAAGCAGCGTAGGTGTTTAGCTGCGAGGGCTGATTGCAGCCAGCAGAAGCCAGCTGGACGATGGGGTCGCCAATTCCCTACACCGTTGTTGGCTGACTGCAACCAGCAGAAGCCGGCCGGACGATGGGGTCGCCAATTTCCTACGCCGTATACGAGCAGCGATGGTCTGCTGCTCGGGCTATGTGATGGTTTCATCACGTTGCGGTCCATAGACCTGCGATGAGGTCGCCAATCCCCTACGCTAGTGGGAAGTAAAAATTCTCAACAGAGAGGCACTCTGGCCCTGCTGTTGGACTTCCCATAGGCAGCAACGATGTTGGCAGCTGCCAGGGCTGATTGCAGCCAGTAAAACTGACTGGGCGATGGGTGCGCCACGGGGTGTATTTTGTTGTGTCACAGGCTGCCTACAGCAAATTTTATTTTAGCCTAAACTATACAGATTGGTGCACAAAACAAATGCAGGTCATGGTCTCCGATTTTCCTGAAATTTGGATATATCATTCTAGAAACAAAATAATTAGACCCCCTTTCTTTTGTTCAGATTTATGATCCCTCGAAGTTTCATTCAAGGTCATCAGTTTTCTGAACAATAAAAACTAAAATAGTTAATATCTTCGCAAGTAATAGGAATATTTTGATGCATTTTTTTTTATCAGAAAGGTAATGTTGTACTGAATCGTGTAACTTTTATTTCATAACTCTATCATAAAAAATAACGGCATAATTTAAAATTCAAAAAATGTAGAAGGGTCAAATTTAGCCCCAATTTTTTTTTTTTTTTTTAAAAAAGCCATCTTCAAAAATTCTAAATTTTTGTTATGTTATAGTATGTCCGATGATAAACATTCACTGAAAGTCTCAGTTGCAGTAAATGCTTGGTTTAATTCTAGTTAATTTTTATATAAAACAGTTTGATTGATGATGTGTTGAGTGGCCCAGGCAATCAGTATTATAACTCACATGGGTTTAACAGGTGCAAGTCTTTGGGTTAAATGTACATAGGTAGAGTGCGAAAAGTAACACATTTTTAACCTTCGTTTGACTTTATTATAATAGGGTCACTACCACATTTCAGCCAAATCGGAGATACTGGGTTAAAAGTCTTGGTTGAACTGAGACGTGGGATGACCCTATTATAATAAAGTTAACCGAAGGTTAAAAATGTATTACTTGTCGCACTCTACCTATGTACATTTGACCCAAAGATTTGCACCTATTAAACCCAAGTAACTTATAATATTGACTGCCATTTAGGCCTAGGCCACTCAACACAGCATCAGTCAAACTGCTTTATATAAAAATTTACTAGAAATAAACCAAGCGTTTACTGCAACTTTCAGTGAACGTTCACCATAGAACATACTATAACTAACTAACTAACTCTATGGCTTATGGAACTCGCAAGTTCATCGCCGCAGTAACAAACGTTCGCCATTGGATTCTATCCTGGGCAGTACCAAGCCAATTTTCATCACGAACACCTACTTCTCGAAGATCTCTTCTAATATTGTCTTCCTAATGGCCTCTTTCCATCCGGTCTTCCAACCAGGATATAATATAATCTTCGTTTTTTCCCTATCCGAGCTACATGGCCTGCCCACCTTAGTTGTCGCGATTTCATTATTTTTACAACATCTGGTGAATCGTACAGTCCGTGGAGTTCCTCATTATGAAGTCTCCTCCACTCTCCAGTCATCTCGTCGCGTTTCGGCCCGTATATCTTTCTCAAGAAATTATTCTCAAATACACGTAATTTATGTTCATTTGCTAAAGTCGTACTTAAAGTTTCGCAACCGTAAAGTATTACCGGCAGAATAACCGTTCTGTATATTTTTAATTTCAATTTCCTTGATATTAATCGCGATGTTAGAAGTTTTTGGACTGAAGAGAAACATGCGTTCCCCGATACTAAGCGACTGTTTATTTCTTCCGTGACCTCATTTTTGCTTGTTACGTATGCTCCCAAGCATTTAAATTTGTTTACATTCTCCATGACCTCATCCCTAATTCTTATGTTTTTATTTCCTTCATTCCCTGTGTTTCGGTTTGTTATCATGTATTTTTTTTATCTATGTTTACCTGTAAACCTATCTCATCGCACGCTTCAAGACATCGGTGTTGCTTTGTAGTGCATCTATATCGTCCCCTATTAAATCTACATCATCCGCGTATACAAACAGTTTATTCAAACCATTCCAATGACAGTCCCTTTTTGTCCCCTTTAATTTTTAAAATCGCATATTCTAACGCCAAGTTAAACATTAAGTGGGGACAAGGCATCACCTTGTTTCAATCCGTTGCGAATCTTGAAACTATGTGACCTATTATTACCTATCCGTACTCTGCTTATGGGGTCGCTGAGACATCTTCACTAGTTGAACCAATTTTTTCGGAATTCCAAATCGTATCAGGATACTGTATAACTTTTCCCTTTTGATAGAATCATATGCTTTCTTAAAATCAATGAATAGCTGATAAACCGCCCTACTGCATTCCCATTTCTTCTCCAAAATTTGTCTCAAGGCAAAAATCTGGTCCAACGTGGATCTATTTCTTCTAAATCCACATTGGTGATCTCCAATTATTGCATCTACGTATACACTTAGGCGTGTTAACAGAATATTACTTAATACCTTGTAATAGGTTGGAAGTAACGAGATTCCGGGGTAATTATTACAGTCTGATTTATCGCCTTTTTTTGGAAATCGGAACTATTATTGAGGTTTTCCATTCCTTTGGAAAACTCCTCCTTTCTCCATATAGCACTTATAAATTTATATAGTTCCTTGATTAGTGCCGCCGTTCCTCCTGCTTTGATTAATTCGGCCGGAATATTGTCTATTTCTGGTGATTTGAACTTTTTCAATTTCTTTACCGACATTTCGATCTCGATCTCGCTAGGTTCGGGAATCCACGGTTCTGCTGTATGGATTTCAAATTCCTGTTTCTTCCACGTTGTGTACATTAAAAAATTTGTCGAAATAACTTTTCCACACATCGACAATAGTCAGATTAGCCTGGAGATCTCCACGTTCATTTCTAATCATTCCTAACCTCGGCTGGTAACCTTTCCTTAACGAGTTTACCCCTTTGTATAGATCTCGTATGTTATTTGTCTTCCCTCAATCTCCTGAATCTTCTGCGTCAGATCTTTTTGTTTCTGAACCCAAGTGTGGCGTTGCGTTTCGCGTTACTGTAGTGGTTGATATTTGCTTAGCTTTTATTACTTAGCCATCGTTGCCTTGCTTGTTTTCGTTCCTCATGAAGTTTAATGCATTCTTCATCAAACCAAGGTTTGTTTTTCTGTTGTTTCTTCTCACCTACGCGTTCCTTCGCTGCGCTCTTAATTGTTTCACGAATTGTCTCCCACATCTTACTTACATCAATTTCATTATTAATATCATCATTATTATTACTCGAGTCGGCTAGGATTTCGAACCTATTTGAGAGTTCGAGTTGGTAATCTGCTTTTATGCTCGGATTATTTGTTTCACTTCGAATTTAAGTTGTTTTGACCCCTGTTTTCTCTGTTCGCGTTGCATAACTTTTCCCTTACTTTTGTGATCACTAATTGACATAACTAAAATTCAAAATTTTTGAAGATTGAATTTTGAGAAAATTAGGGTCAAATTTGACCTTTCCAAATTTTTGAATTTTAAATTGTACAGCTAGTTTTTATGATAGAGCTATGAAACAAAAAGTTACACGATTCAGCACAACAATATCTTTCTGATGAAAAAAAACGCATCAAAATATACCTATTACTTGCTGAGATATTAACTATTTTCGTTTTTCACTGCTCAGAAAACGGATGACCTTGACCGAAACTTCGAGGTGCCACAAATCCGGACATTTTTTCTGACAAAAAAAAAGTCTAATTATTTTGTGTGTAGAATGATATATCCAAATTTCAGGAAAATCGGTGACCATGACCTGCACAGCCTTGCATGAACTTGTATGGATTGGCTCGTATTCTTCCTATTTCAATGTATAGTGCCTATTTTAATGTAACCTGAAATAACTTTCTACATAGCTCTTTTTTCATTTCTTTTCAACCGCTAAAGACAATTTTTGCGCGATGTGCAGAAACTTTGCTGTGTTCAAGGTGCTAGTCTAGTTTTTACCAAATTATTTGTGGAAGTTTTACAAGTTCAGTTGCATTTTTTGACCTTATTCGAAATTTCTAGTTCCAGTTTTTGTGATATTAGCGCCTATTTTCACGGTATTTAGTGCGAAAATATCCGGGTTCTAGTTATGAAATATATTATAACCCATTTAGGTAGATTAACCTATTTAGATATACGGCTTTGCGCCCAAATGTCCTGCCTGCTCCGTTTGTCGTGGACAAACAAACACCGTGTGCGTGGGTTTTCTCGGCGTTCTCCCGTTTCCTCCCACTTTTTCATCCCATCATAATCCATCCGGCCTAAGCCAAAGTTGCCTAAAGGCCTTAAAAAGTAAATTCAAATTTTGAAAAAAAAAATGAGTGTGAAGATTCACTAAGGTTCTCAAGAATAACTTACTGATAACCTGAATCCTAAACTTCAGGATAATTGTATCATATTAAACAAGGCTGACAAGAAAATCTCACTGATACCAGTATCTCCTAATCAAACAGTGCACAATCGATAGGAAAATTAAAACAGAGAAATTCAAACTTTTAGCAGCTTAGAGTCACAACGAGAGAACAAGAAATACGAACTATTAATCACGTACAGACAGTAATGCAAGATTTAAGTTTACATATAGATATATTCAAAATAACTAAAGAAATCAAATTGAAACTTTCCCGTTACATTAATTAAACACCATAGTCATAGTCATAAACAGGACACTTAAAAAAAAAAAAATTATGCACTCGCATAGTTATGCAATTAAATTACCTAAAATATGCACTAAAAAGGAGCAAAATATGCAAAGCAATATGCACTTTCGAAAACACCTTCGCTTCTTGAAAATGTTTCATTCCAGTAACTGCAAAAACCTTCATATATTCATTCTTCATTTAGATCATATCATTTAGTTCATATTAAAAAATGACTGTATTAATACTTCCACTCTCAAATACATTTGTAAACATAGTTAAATGCACTTGCTTAGAAAAACCACTTGTTTCGAATAAAGCTATTTTTTTGAATAAAAGAAAAAGTAACTACTTACAGATCATGACTGCACTTGAATACGACATGGCGTCTTAAATTTTCAAACTTGAAACCTCTATTTTCGGCACGAACGCTTTCATACTCCGTCTAGATACAATTGGACAATATTTCCAGAATTTCGTCTAGATTTATACTAATTCTACATAAGAATCGGAATTTCGATAGAGATACGCTCCTGTCTCTAGATATACAGAATCTTTTCTAGGGGGTGAATTTCTCACATCATCTATTATTTTGATGTTTGTTTGTAGTGGATTTGGCTCTGTTTGTGCAAGGTGTTTAAATAAATGATTCATATATGCGTTTGCATATGTACTATGCATTTCCCCCAAAAATACTTGAAATATGCATTCGCATATGCAATATCCAAAATTCGTAACTATCCGAGCCCTAGTCATAAATGATGTTGCCATGAGTAAGAAAGTACTGTAAACTCACCATATATCTAAGTTTTTGTGAAGAGCATTATGTACCAAACTATTATATGTTTAACAACGCACATAACATAACAATAGTTGATACATAATACTATTCACACAAAAAGTAGGCAACACTGTTTAATGGCTATGAGTATAGTGTTTATTTGGCATAACATTGTGGAAGTTTCAGCATGATTCCTTTTAACTGACTTGAATATACACTTATATGTGAAGTAGAGCCGTGCACAATCAGTACAGCTCGGTTTTACATTCACATCGTTCTACCCGATACAAGACTCCGAAAAAAAAAAAACTTGGGCCCGGCCAGCCCAAAATGTGAGATTCGTTCAGCACTGACTTTTCCCAGCTTTCTGTCCAGCCCGATTCGACTTTTTTCGAGCTCAGATCGGGCCGCGCCCGAATGCACGGCTCTAATGTAATAATGTAAACTTGAATCTTCCATTACCTTTCATACATTGTTTATAATTCTTATTTCTTCTCTCGCTCCCGTTCTTTTAGCTTATATATATATATATAAATCACAGCCATATTCAATCCACTAGTGGATGAGGCCTCTCCCCGAAGGGAAGAGTTGGTCTACTGCTCCCACGCTGACCAGACGGATTGGGATATATATATATATATATATATATATATATATATATATATAAGGATCTGTCTCGTCCTTGTGCACTGTTTGCTTAGGAAAGGCCAGTATCAATTTGAAATATTACCTTAACCATACGATGTATGTGTCTATTTATTTCGTAATTTACATGTGTGGGGTCAAATTGGCACCGGTATACAATTTACCAGTACACAGTAAAATGAATTATTTGTATAAGGTATATATTATTATTATATATATATATATATATAGCCCATAATAATTAATAAAATTATTATGGGCTGTACAGACAGGGGAGGGACATCCTTTCCCAGCCAGTGACGAATCCGGAGAAAAGTGCTCCCTCGACAGAAAGTAACTTATTTTATAGCATTATTTGAACAATTTATCTCAGGAAGAGCTTAGATTTGATTCCAAACAAATCTAATGTACCTAGAAATATTATCTGAGTGGGATACCGGTGTCATATTCATTATAACACTGATCAATGTGATAAATTTATAGTTCAAAGATTCCCTTGATAGAAATATCGAAAATGTCCCTAGCCTATTCCACCTGCGCCCCGTCCTCACCAAAATCCTGCATCCGCCACTATTCCCACCCATCTACATAAATGCTTTTTGTAGGATATCCCATTACATTTATAAACTAACCTGATATACAAATTTATAACAACATGATTCAAACATCTTGAAGTAGCAAATAAATATGCATTAATGATTTGGAATACAAATACCAAACGATCAAGATTGAGACCATTATCTGCACTAAACCGTTTTATCTTATTATTATGTCTTAAACAAACTAAATTACAACTCTCTAACAGCTACGAAATCTAGTATACGGATTTTAATCTTGAGCCGTAGTAAAGCAGAAGAACTCGACTTGAATGTCCCTTTAGTAAATTACATAAAATAACAACCACTTGTAAGTAGAAGAAACATGTTCATACAGAAATATAAATTTTATGAAAATTGCTATTATCGCATACTCAAAATTAATTACACTAATCATATTCAAAAGAAAACAAAATATATATCTTTTTGCATTTTGACATCCAAAGGCTGGTTTTTACATTTTTCACAAGAAATAACACGGTGAGCACTACAAACCAAAGTGACATATTCAGTATGCACAATGTAGAAGTTTTTCTGTCTTGACATCTATCACACAAGCAACATCTTCCTCTTCCCGAGTGATACCACAGAATATCATAGCTTCCACAATTGGTTTCTTCAATGATTTAATTTGAAGTTACGATTTCTCTGAGATACGACACGTTGGGGGATGTTACTGTACTCCATATTTATTGTTCACATTTACAGTAATACAGTACTGGACAACCACAATCACTACAGCACTTACCTTCCTTGCTATAAAAGCATATTCTTTTTTTTTATTCACCTAACTATACGTACCTCTTTCTGCAGCACGTCTTTTTTTTTATATACTTCATTTTCGACTTCTGACAGGTTTAGCGGTCCGTAATCGCATCGTAAGACGAGGAGTGGCTGTAAGTCACTACATTTTATCCTTTATTTTGCTGGCATATTGGGCATATATTGAATGAACCTGCACCTTGCACGAAAGCCAACAAACAAGCTGCTCATCTATGGTAAGATTCAGTGGCGGCTCGTGGTTGAAACAGTAGGTGAAGTTCTACCAAAGCATTTATTTATATGTAAACACACTTTTATATTAGCTACTGGTAACAGTTATCCTGAATATCTAGACTTTGCCGATTTATTCCTAATGCCATTTACTCATATTGCTCAATGTTGAGCATCCTGCTGGATTGCCCCTTCCCCAATACACCATGCAATTATTATTTCATATTGTTCTCCGTAATACTGATTTTCTACCTTCCAAAACAATACATCGTTTCAGTCAGTTTGCTACTTCTCTTCAAAATGACCACACCTTCACATGGCTGTGCTAAGTACATTTATGATTGAAATAGAAATACTACTTTTCTTGAGTTTGTAATTAAGTAATTTTTCAAACAGTGAAACTCCATGAGACTTTTGGTGCGTGGGGTCCCCAGTTCGTGCCACGCGGGCTTTGTAGTGGACAAAGACCTTGTGCGTGGATTTTCTCAGGGAGTCGGGATCCTTCCGTTTTTTCTTCCATTTTCTTCATTCCACCGATTCTCGCATCATTATCCATTCGGCCAGAGCCAAAGTACGTTTCCCAAAAGCCTTAAATATTCAAATTTAGTTGTAACTCCACAAGTCAACTTGAGCATTATTTTTAAAACTTTGCTTCATGTTCTCACGACGTATTTCATGCAATTATAGATTTTTTCTTACTACAAACGTATGGTTCTCTTTTAGAGTAATATAGAACTTATTCAGATTGCACATGAGGCAAAAAGCGACCAAAACTAGACTACATTTTGGTATCGTAATTTCCCTTCGGTTCCACATCAGAACCTTTAATTTTTTAGCCTATTCCACACCACCCTTAAGATTGAGTGAATTGGCATGTTTTCTTAAACGCCGTATTCCGAGAATACCTACAACAAAATTCATAGAAATGATTTGTCCATCAAGCGTTGGTTCCATGAAGAGAATGAAGGACAGAAACTCAATCAGATACAAGGACGTTTCGTAAACATCCCTTTTATATCATTTTAGTACTAATTACTTCGCTAGTCTCAAAGAAATACAGTAGTTAAGTTTAAGTTTCCACAAACACCACCCGGGACACGTTCCCAACACTCCGTGAACTGAACCCTTCTGCATTAAGTCAGTCGACCACCGCATCCGGCGTCAGGCTAATAAACTAACAGGCTCTCGTATATTAGGTACAAATCTACAAAAAAAATCTATTTTTCTATTCACGTTAAACCAACAGGTTCCATTTCATACCGTTTTACACAAGCTGTTACTGATAATTCTGTTACCTCATAATCTGCTTAAATATCTGTCCTAAACAAAACTGACATCTGTGTCATTAGACCGCATTAACTGCGAATGTAAACATTTTAATATGTATTATGCTCATGGTAAAGGTTTAGGCAGTCTTCGATTTGTTATAAATTACGAAGGGGGATTATAAAACTAGTATTTGCTTGTAACTTTCAACCTACTATCTGTTTGGGTAGAAATATAAAGATTTATTCCTGGTTGGGATGATATTCGGAATCAACTACCGGGGATGAAATTCTCACGCACCAGGGAAAATCCTGGAGGGTTTTGTCAGTATCTGCTTGAGCGAGTCTCTCTAGCTAGTAAACTTATTTCGCTATTTTCATTTTATGCATTGAATAGATATTAACATTTTCCTCATATAAATAATCAATGCATGTATCTGCAATATGAACTTACACGATCATTTTATCACCGACAAGATTTTTAAGCAGTACTTAAACCTAATAGTGAAGATGTGACCAATTAATATACATAAAGTTTTATAAATATAAATAATTATGTCACTAATATAAAGCTAATATAAATATTTATGTCACTTATCA
>JAGDQP010037756.1:0-18475 GCA_022664845.1 Lepisma saccharinum
CGTGCAACGATAAAAATGCATTAGACATATACGGAGATAGTACTGCCATCTCTTGTCGTACCGTACATCTTGGCTTTACATTGCCTTTAAGCTGTAAAATTTAATATCTTTGTCTTTATTTCATTAAAATAATAAACTGAAAATAATTTGAAACAAAGGAAGAAAATATTTTTCTTTTTTTTTATATAAAACAGTGTTACAACAAACATTTCAATGGGGACTCCTTACAGCAAACGAAGTATACACGCCCTTTTTGAATTTGAATTATCTTTCGTTTGTTTACCTCTTCCAGTTTTCAGAATTTGACACGAAATTTAATACACAAACACTTCACATCCACACCGAATGGCCAAAGATCAGTGGTAGAACATTGATTTCACATTCGGAAGATAGTGTGATCGATCCCCTTGCGGCCAACAATTCTGACTCGGGTGTTTACCAGGATTCTTCCTCAGTTACACCAGGGAAATATATGTTGCAGTTGACTCCTTTCCCACATCTTTATCCTCTGAGCTTCGGATGTCTAAACGCCACAATACAAATTCAGATTTAATTGAAGAAGTAAACTTAACGCTACTATCCTGTAGTCGATGCTAAATGAATATTGTTAGTTTTGAGCGCCTTGAGAGTTCTTGTCACCACTGTTTTATTGTTCTGTATAATTTCTAGAACGTTACAAAAATATCTCAGAAGTGCTTAAGCATATTTTGACCAAGAACAAATACAAATCTGCGATAAAAGTTAATACTCACTCACTGAACTCACTGAATGGAATCTCTCAGGGGCGGCAATCACGGCCTAGGCCCTTTCAGAAATAAATTAATGACAACAATAAATAAAGAAAGAGAAAGAGAGAAAAGCTAAAACAGAAGAAAGCTAAATAATTCGGTAGATCACTGGTTATTATACTGCCAACACACACCTTCCATCAGTAAGTTAACCTTTTCAATAGGGTCCTTTTGTTACTGGATTTGTGGCTAGGCGCATCTTTCACTATGGTCTTTTATTATTGGAAACTGTGATTTAGTTTGTGCCTGGGGCCCTTCTTTCATTATATGTGCAGTTCGGACCCTTCTTTCATTACATTGAGCAGTTGGGGCCCTGGGCCCTTTTTAAATTATGTTGGGCAGTCGGGGCCCAGGGCCCTTTTTTCACTATGTTGGGCAGTCTTTCATTACGTTGGGCAGTTGGGGCCCTTTCATCGTTCAAGACTGGGGCCTGGTTTGTAGCTGGGCCCATATTTAACCACAGGCTGATGGGTTCTTTATGGATGTTAACAAATCTTGTAGGTCTATATTTGATAACTCAAAAATGGAAAAACAGCGCATTTTTAAAAATGTATTTACTTTTGCCTAGTCCAAATATCAAGGTCATTTAGCACAGAAAACATGGTTCGTTTTTGGAATTATCCGCTGAAGCTTAGGCTGCAGTGTTGATATGGTATTTTTTTCGCCAGCATAAATACCATAATTCTATGCAGCTTTGGAATAAAAGTGTTCTATCACAATTATGTCCAGTAGGCGATAATGCCAATAAAGGACGAGATTGAAAATAATGGTGTAGGTAATTACTACAATAGACGCAAAATAACGTGATTGCTAATCAGAAGACAATGCACGACGTTTTAGAGTAGGGCCTGCTAAGAATAGACGTAGTGAGACGTAGCCCTGAAGTAAGCAATGTCTCTTCCTTAGCTGCCAAGTTATTATTTTTGCGTCTACTATGAGGTTGATTCGTATTACGTCACAAGGTGTTTTGATCACGTGTTGCCGGTAAAAACATCCAAGTTACGTCAGCAGCATTTGTAGAACTTTATACAGGCTACCTCACAATGTCAATAAATGACGTCATTGTAGTCTCAGTAAAATTTTTCTATCGATCTTGGAGTGTTCGATCAATGTTTGAAGGCTGACACAAGAGGGAATATTTCAACGTTTAGGCAAACAAAGGTCGTACTTTGATCCAGGACTGATAGAAAAATTTCATTGAGACTACAATGACGTCATTTGTTAACATTGTGTGGGTGGAGGTAACCTGTATAAAGTTCTACAAAGTTGATGATGGACCTTGAATATTTCCCGGTGTCACGTGATGCAGTGCATCAACTTCATTGCTTTTTCATCATTATAATTGTAATTGTATACGGTGCAAAAGTCTGAGGGCCCTCCTTGGTAACCGCGGCCTAGGCCCTAATGTACACAGTCCGCCCCTGGAATCTCTCTTATGTAGTAGCATTTTATTGGTTAAGCTGCAGTTGAAATCGCCTAAAATAAAATACTTCTGAACGTTTTATTTGCAAAAAATTACAGATTTTTACTACATTTCCCCAAGCTTTAGTTACTAGTAGAAATGCCACTTCGTGAAATAATGAAATCGTGACGACTAAGATGGGCAGGCCATTTAGCTCGGATGGGGGAAAAACAAAGATTATGTTCTATCCCTGGCCTTCCCTGACCCCTCCTTGGGTCGCCACTGTTCTCGGCTCACATAGGGCCTAGTTCAAGAAATTGTTAGCAGGATGCAGTACTAACGGAACGTTAGATCGGCTCATTAAAATAGCAGGAAAAAAATTCCCGCTAGATGGCACCAAAGACGCATTTCATCTTTGTTTCAGAGTGTATTTGAGTATTGCAACCAAAAGTACAAATCGTTGGGAGAAACTGGCAGAAAATAAAATGCAAGTTGGTAGAATAATTACATGTATCCAGATATGTAAATATTTGTAGACAATATGTTATATAATTTAACAAATCGGTAAATATCAACTTAGAAAACGTTTTAAATAGCAGAGAGGGGTTCGATTTCGTGTTGTTTACAAACTAAGTGTTTCAAATAGTTCGTGATCACGAGAATTTTTTTTGTAGAGGACTTTGATTGCAGTCACGTTAGTGATTCTCATTAAGTCCTTAATAACTTAATTTGTATTGTGGGCATTACTTCCGAAGTTGGTCGTCCGTCTCGTTTTCGCCTAAAAGCCTGATGAAAACTACGAAAATTTAAAAATCATCAATTTTCTCTGTTTCGTTCGGTTACCGCGCAGGGTAGGGATGTTTACATCTATTATTAATAATTTCTTTCTTGCATTTTCGTAGATTCTCTTCAATTACTGACCATGAGAACGTGAAGGTTAGGTAAAGTTAGGTGCGGTCATATATCTTTACACTTTTTGTTCTCATATACGTCACAGATCTTTTCGTCGGAACAAAGCTTAGCACACTTTCTGCAATTTGTTTTTTAGATTTATTAAACCATGACTTTCACACAGTTTCAAAAGATTTTCTTCATTATAGCCGTATAATTTCACAAACTGCAATGCTGTTAACTCACATCCTGGGTACCCTCTACACCTGTAGCAAAAAAGTACCAAGTTACAGGTACTAGGTACTGCAACTGAAATGTACCTAGGTACGTGTTTTGTACCTAGGTACTACACAAGACTGTATGTACTCTCCAGATAGCTTTATTCTGCATCAGTACAGAAATTTTATCATGCTTTAAGTCATTACACAGATAACATGACTCCTCTTAGACCCAGAGGACGGCTTACGACTGTTGAATATGTGCATCACTGTTTCATCCTCATCAAAATTTGATCGTTGTTTTTGACTACGTGAAGTTGTGTTTTAGCAATGAATGCATTACAACTCGTTTTAGTGTTATCTTGACATTTCCTCAAATGCATCAATAAACTTACTTATGTGAAAACTTCCCTATTTCCGTTGTTTTATCGGTAATTCGGTGATCTCTTCAGATGAGATATCCCGAATAAATTGATCAACAAACAGTAAGTTGTATTTAACATCTGCATTAATATAGCATTCACAAATCACTAACTTGGAACTCCGGCACACAAAGATATAGTAATGAAAGCTACATGTGATTTTTTTTTTTTTTTAAGCCACGGTGAAGCCGTGACTAAGACCCACTTAAAGGGTTACGCCCCTATTTATTGGGAAGAGGTGTAAAAGATGTGGGAGTATTTCGGAATTGGAGATGGTCTATGAGTTTCAGGAGGATCATAATTAACTTTATTTCATTATTCAAAACTTCGGACTTTTACGATTTTTTATCGTAATCATATATGAGGTAGGATTTATTTAATATATACTAATGAAGTGCATACACGCCACAAACACAACATTAAGGGAAGTTAGTATTGACAAATGCATATTATCTTCTGTCCCCGGGGCGACGCGGGGCACTAATGAGGTACGAGGTGAGCCCTATACGTTCCAGATGTATTACAGTGCATTTGATGGCATGATATGATCAGGTGGGCGTGGGTGAGAGAAAGGGGTAAGGTGTAGTATGTCAGGGTCGTTGTGGTGGAGAGTTTTGAGGTATATACTGATTAAGAGGGACAGTGGATTGTCTTGTAGAGTTGGGCGTTGAGGGTCGTATTTCGAGTCTTGATGCAGAGTGTCTAATAGTAATGGATGATTGGTTGCATAGCGTTCAGTGATATATCGGGTGCGTAGTGTTTCTAAATGAAAGAGAATATGGGGGAAATCAATGCGTGCATATAGATCAGCAGTGGGACTAGGCAATTTAATTCTATATGCTATTCGAAAGGCGTGTCGTTCAAAGATTTTGAGTTTTCTGTAGAATGATATTGGTGCAGCAAGCCAAGCGATGTGTCCGTATGTTAATACTGGGCGAAGAAAAGCTTTGTAGGTATTTAGAATGGTTTTGGGGGCTAGACCCCAGGTAGTGCCAGTTAGTCGTTTCAGAAGATTCAGACGGTTGTAGACTTTAGTGGTGAGGTATTTTAGGTGCGGTGTCCAAGTGAGGTGATAATCGTATGTCAGTCCTAAGTATTTTACAGTGTGCGATGGGAGGATTGGTGTACCTTGTACATGAAGTTCTAGGTTTGATGGGTTGCGTTGAACACGGGAGCGTTGTTTTGGAGGCAGGAAAACTATTGCTTGGGTTTTGTTTGCGTTGATTTTTAGTTGCCATTTGGAGCACCAGTTACTAAAGGCGTCAATAGCAGTCTGCATGGTCCTGTTTATCTGTTGGATAGTTTGGGCTGTTGCTAAGAACGCTGTGTCATCGGCGTACTGATATAGGTGAACATTAAGTGGCATGGTAGGGAAATCTGTGCAGAATAGTATGTAAAGTAGAGGTGACAGAGCGGAACCTTGTGGAACACCAGTATGGAGGAAGATGGGGAATGAGCTAATGTTATTGATATATACATAGGCGAGTCGACCGGTAAGAAAATTGTAGATATATCGAAGATATGCAACTGGGAGATTAAGTTGTCGTAATTTATGCAGTAAGCCACGATGCCAAACTTTATCAAAAGCTTTTTCTAGGTCAAAGAGCACAAGTGTGGAAGGTTTACAGCTATTAAAATGATTGGTAATGTGGTTGGTGAGTCTTAGGAGTTGATCCTGGATACTGTAGCCTGGTCTGAATCCTGCCTGATGGTCGGGGATAAGGTGGTGATCATGTAAGTGGGAGTGAAGGCGTTTAACAATGATACGTTCCAGGATTTTACTGAGGGTTGGGGTTAACTGAATTGGGCGATATGAGGAAACAGATTCAGGTGGTTTGTCGGGTTTAAGGAACATTAATGTTTTGGAAGTTTTCCATGGCGCTGGTATAAATCCGGTGCGTAGAATGAAGTTATAGATGGCTGCTATCAGTAGAAAAAGTCGATATGGTCCTTCCTTAATATGTCTGTACGTAATTCCATCCATGCCTGGAGCTGTATTCTTCTTTCGTGTGGTAATGGAGATGATATCTTCTATGGTGATTGGTTCAGTGAGAGGCTTCGTTTCGTTGATATGATGGTCGATGCTAGGTTGCAGTACTTGTGACTCTAAATTCAAGCGAATTGCAGGATGATTTCTCTCCATGTGGATGTATGGTGGTGTAAATATCTCCTGTAAGTACACAGCGAATGCGTTGGCTTTTTCTATGTCGGTCAAAAGTGGTTGGTTTAACTGTAGAAGTGGATAAGTTGTTTTTGTCTGCTGTCCTGTCAATAGATTGAACCTTTTCCAGAATTTTGATGGATGATCAGTATCTCGTAGTTTATTGCACGTTTTGACCCACTGACGCAGTTTGTAAGCTGCCAGATAATTGTGTACTGTTCTTTGAAGCTGACGGTGCTGTTGCAATGAGATCGGATTCCTAGTGCGTATGTAATCTCTGAAGTGTTGACGAGAGCGTTGAACCAGAGTGATGTATTGCGGCGGTAATTTCGGTCGATGCGGTGATGTTTTAGTTGTCGGAATGTATCTGTTTGATGCGGCTTGAACTGTTTCGGTTATGGCCTGCAAAGTTTGATATAGTTCCGCTTCATTCGTTGGTGCTTGCGTGTGTTCTAAGTTATCGGTGATGAATTCTCTATATTGATCCCAATTTGCTAGGTCGAATCGGGTAGAGGTACGGGTTGGAGGGTCTGTGGGTTGTTTAGGAAGATGTCGGTGTAAGGTTAATTTAACACGGAAAAGGTCGCTTCCTACAGTATCCAGGACGTCTATGGTGGAACGATTGACAAGGTTGGGTGAAAGAATAACTATGTCAGGAGTTGTTTGGGAGATGGGACGTGTAGGTTTTGGAAGTTGTTGCAGGATGCCTGTGGTGTGGTTCGTAATGTAGGTATTGAAGCGTGCTCTTTGCCTATCTGAACGACTATGGATGTTGATGTCCGCCATGATGACATAGGTTTGAAAGTTATCTGAAATGTACTGAAAGAATTGATGTGGAATGGGATGGCCTGTTCTAACGTAGATTGTGACTAAGGTAACATATAGATTTTTGAAATAAATTGTGGAAATGAGATATTCAGGGAGCTGCATGTGACGTATATGGTGAGGACGATGAGGTATTGAAGGTTTATGTCCGATTGCTACACCTCCATTTGCTCTCAGTGCTGGTATGGTGCTCGTTTGATGGATGAATTTGTAGCCTGTGATTTTACAGTGGGTGCTTGTAGTGAAACGGGTTTCGTTTAAGATGAAAGCTTGCGCCTTTTCTTCTAGTAGAAGTTATTCGAAAAGTAATTTATGAGTTAGAAGTGAATTGATATTAACAAATATTATTACTATATCCATAATGAAATGTAAGTTTGTGATTGATGGGTAGTTATGGAGAGTTGGTAGGTGGTGCTGTGACAAAATGAACGAAAGGACCAGAATAGGTAGCTTGAAATGTGACATGGAATACTTGCTTGGCTGCAGTTTGAATTTGTTGTAGGATATGTGGTCGTTGGGATGGTTGGACATTTTGTAGGGTGAGAGCGACAAAGGATAAGAGCTGTTCTACGGTGATAGGTTGCTGCAATATGGGATGTTTGTCTTGGATGAAGTCAGGATTTGGTGGTTGTTCAGTGACACGGAGTGGTACTACTAGGTCGGGTTTGGTTGGTTCTGGAGGAGGTCGAGCTTTACAACGGTAACTGTAAGTCGGATGTGGTTCATTGCAGGTAGAGCATTTAGGTGGGAGTTGCATGTTTGAACACTGTCGAGTAGGGTGAGGACCGGAACAGAAGCCACATTTAACTTGGTTAGGACACTGATGAGTGGGATGAGAATTATAGGTCTGACACTTTTCACATCTGATAGGTATTGGTGCTTGGGTGCGAGATGGTTCTACACGATGCCTTCTACGATATATATATGCTCCGAGTGTGAGTAGATCGTTGATGGTTTCCTGCGATTGTGTGAGGACACGAACAAGATAGGTGGGGCCTGACTGACATTTGATGCGAATGATTTTGGTGAATTCATACTCTTCTTGTCTGAGTTCATCGGCTATTTCTTCGTCTGTCCAGCTAGGGTCAACGCCACAGATAACGACTGATAATAAGGGTGACTTTCGTGGTGGTGGTGGCTGTTTAGTTCGTGCAGATGATAGATTAGTCAGTTTAGCGGATGTTCCAAAAATCTCAAAACTGAACTTATTTCGTATGGTTGTAGCTAGATTAGGGTCTGGAGATTTGACGATGATACCATTGCGGGTGGGAATGAGTTGTGAAATTGATTGTCTAGGTATATATTTGAGAAATTGATGTAGAAGCAATTTAGGGTTTTGAAATTTGGATTCAAAATTACTTAGCAGAAAAGAGTGCATTGTTACAGAAGGTGATGAATTAGTGTTGTCAATATGCATACCGTCAGAGGAATCGCTATCACTATTGTTGTCGTGTTGAACATGCTGTTTCTTTTTTGGAGGTGAATCAGGTGCTTTGTTACTTACTGGAGTGCGAGATCGAGTTCGAGATTCAGTGCTTGAGTCCTTTCTACAATGCCGAGATCGATGTACGGTTCGAAAGTCGCTAGGTGATGGAGTCTTAACCTGAGCCGGAAGTCCCTGGTCAAAGCCGTCCGCCATATTTTCAGTCTGTCCTGGGGCCGAAGCCCGTGAGATGATGAGAGGAAGAAATATGTAAACTAGAATCAAAATGGTTGATGAGATGATCAGTCTTTGTGCAATGACTGCTATCTCAAGCTAACTTGCACCCTCCGACAATGAAAATTGCCGTCAGACTCAATTTGGTGGTACACGTGCCTTTCTCGCCTGTGCGTATGCAACACTGGGTCCTCGTTAACACGCTAACCAGCCAAAGTTAAGCTAGGTTCAGTTATCCATGTGATGTCATAGCCTTTGACGGGGCTCCAACACATTTTGTAAAACTATAGCAGCAACATTCTTATCTGCATCATTGGATAAAAGTATCTAGTTAGGGAACAGCAAACGTTGTTTTTTCACGCTCTAATATTTCTTTAATATGTGATTGTTCTTTCTTGAAAATACTAAACGTTTCTACAATATTGATTTTAGTATCCTTTTAGCCATCGCATATTTCTTGCCATCTTTTGACACTGTCATGTACTATAGGATTCAAGGGCTTTGTCAGGAAACTTTATCATAGCTGTTAAATTATTTAGTTTTCTCCATTATTTCTTCTTGCTGAGGGAATGGAAGTCTCTTTATTGGTGAAGAGAATCTGTGCAATTTTCTTGGTGATTTTGGGGAGTCTTCTTTACACTGTTAACATATTAATTGTGGTGTAAAAATGTTGAACGTGAAGGTGTTCATCTCTACACGAATTCCTTCCCCTTCTCGTCCGTTGCATTATTTCTTTTCTCGTATATGCTTATGTGTGCCTTGTTGCAACCCGATTGAATCTTCGTCTGTGGTCTCTGCCATTTTTCTTTATTACTGCTTTTCTTCCCTTCGTTTGTTTGCAATCTATGTTCTTTTTCTTCATGCTGCTTAATTTGCCGTTTTCCAATATTTCCACATAAAACAGAGTAATGACTATGTTACGTGAGCGAGTCTTATTGTAATAATGTCAATTATAACATCCATTCGTGAATCTTCTCAGCATCCTAGAATAGAGAAGATTTATACAGAACTACTTAAATTTATAGTTCATGCTTAAAAATTATTTTCCAGAAGAGCTGCACAAAGAAATATAACATGGATATCTGATTTATCGATGTTTGCAGATTGGCCTGATGAGATGATGTCCAAAAAAATAAAATCAAGAATGATAAGAGATTACAGTAGAATATATACACATCCATTCAATCCTATTATTTCTCTGACAATTATGTGTTAATACTATTCCTAAATTTATTGTAAAATGTAGAAATATATTTTTAAGTTCGTTGCAAGCTACGCGGAATTGCCCTTCACCGTTTGTAATGTTTGTGTCATTATGGTTGGTAATCTTTGCATACATTATGACGCAAAGACGAACGGTCCATACAAACAAGGGCAATACATATGAATGCACGTCGATGAGAATTTGTGGAATTTTGCTTCTGAAAGTAACATCAAGTTTCAATGAACGTGATCTATAATAGACTAAGGTGTTACGTCCGTTACGCTTTATTCTCAGTTCTTATCTTACTTATCTATGGTTTGACTCCATCAAATTATTACACTTGACAACCATTAGACGTTAGCTAACTATTGTATAAAAGTAGCCACTGGTTTAGAAGCAGTGCTTTTTTTTTGTTAATGTCGTAACGGACGTAGCAAGGTAAACCACATCCAAAATATTCATGAAATATGTATACGTACGGAATATTTTGAATTTATCTATCTGCTTAACTATTTGTTAGGCACTTACATTTATTGCTCATATATCAAATTCTTTCAAACCCTTGCGTTAGTGGAGGTGTCCAGCGTAAATACGGTAAAAGTATGTACAACAACAACAACAACTTAACTCCGAGGTGTGTTAAACAAACAACATGGCTGCCGCATCACCTAACTCAGGGCTCAAAACAACATGTTTCTGGGATATTGGATACTTGTGCCTGCGAAACACGATATCACTTAGAGCAAAAAAATAACTTTAACTTTGTCGTGACAATGTCCACTTTTCGCTGGAATGCACCATATATCTATGTGTGTATGTGCGTGTTGAAGCCTTCAGCAGGATATTTAATACAACGTCAACAAAACCGTTTATTACAAACAAGAAAGTTACTTTTGGGGGTCGCCAGGCAGAAGGCACGGTAAAAGGAGGTCGCGGCTTGATAAAGGTTGAAAAACGCTGTCCAATAGGGAAAACATGAGCCTGAAAAAGGGATATTTTCAAGCATGGGAAAGAAAAAAGGAGTTGTAAGTTTTGGCAGCACTGGTGCCCAGCTGTGGAGCGAAAAAGTGCACAATGGCTGTCAATTTGTTTATTTTTGTGGGAAAACTTGCAAAGTTTCCTGTACCTATGTGATTTTAAGTGTTATATTTGTATATACAAAGTTTGTTGAGCATATTATTGTATAATCGACTGTATTGTAGTGACTGACTATTCAAGTGAAATTTAAGCAACTTTCTAGTTTTGTTCAATAGAATTGATTTCATTTTAGGTAATGTCATTGTCTGTGTCGCTTTGTGTGTTCAGAATTGAGATCAGTGATGATTTTCCAGTTTTAAAGAACATTGAATATAAAGGTAAGAGCATGATCCAGAAAAATAACCTCATTTTGATTGCATAAACTTTGTAGATAGTATTTCCTGACTGAAATACAATAATTCAATTTGCTGATCAAGTACTTCATTATATACCTAGCACAAGATTTCAGACAACGTACGTATGTCGCACATATTTTCCCAAAACTTTACTGCATATTGGGCTCAATTCTAGTTTAGGTAAGCATGGCCTTTGTACTTTAACTGCCATAGTTTCTTTTCAGTTCTTCACGTTTGGTTAAGGTGAGTGTAATTAAGATTTTTCTCAGTATTCTACCGACAGCAGTAAACTTTTGATGCCAGTTTAAAAACGCTTTTTTTTTTTTTTTTGTGGTCAGCGTACGCCTTCTACTACATTTTCCTGTCAAGCAGAATAACTTGCAACCCTAAGTAGGCTATATAATATTTGCGCAGTCAATGTTAGTCTGTTGTTTGCTGTTAGCAACACTTCCTCATTGCGCATCTTATTTTTTTCTTCGTTTTCTCTATGTTCACATGGCTGTGTCCAAAAGCGCAAGTAATTATGCACTTCGACGAAGTGCGTACTTGTTAGTGCATACTTCTAGTACATACTTCGCTAAATGGACCTTTGACGCATACTTGATCGCAGCGCCAATCGCGGATAAAATAAAACATTTAACCTGGATGTTCAATGCAGCACTAAATTATTACTGTTTGCAAACAACACTGATAATTATTAAATGCCCTTTAAATGTTTATTAAAGAAGAAATGCTATTATAATGATAAAATAAAAAAAAATATATGTGTTTTTCTCTTAAAAACCATATTAATCAACGTTAACTTATGACGCGGATATGTCATTGATGCTTTTGCGTATTTTAAGTCCTCAAGAAAGGATCCTAGATTAAGGATAATAAAGCAGCGATCTTCAAGAAAAGATGGCAGCACTGTCTCCGTATATGTGTAATATATTCTTATCGTTGTACGAAATTCCCTTGCTGCTCCTATAAATTCAAGCCCAGAGAGTTCAAACTTTCAGGGAAGAAAGTTCATAACATATTCAAGTGCGTGATCGGTGTCGATTTTTTATTTTAGTTTTTCTTCATTATTATTGTGAATGTTGAAACCTATAACAATAAAGCTCTTTCAACAATGAACAAAAAAATAAAATTAAAAATCGGCATTGATCATGCTCTTGGTTATGGACTTTCTTCCCTGAAAGTTTGAACTCTCTGGGCTTGAATTTGTAGGAGCAGTGAAATTTCGTGTAACGGTAAAAATACATTAAACATATACGTAGGTAGTGCTGCCATCTTTTGTTAGAGATCGTTGCTTTAGATTATCCTTAAAGTTGAAAGTGTTTGAAGTCATATTATGCTTAAAAAAGCTTTATATCAAGTAATACTTGCTTGATAATACTCGAAGTCCTGCGTACAGAATACATAATTAGGGCGTTAGGCCCATCGCTATATTCTTTGCATACCGCGTACATTATATTTGAAATCAGTTGTTAGGTAGATCTAGTTCAAATTGTGAACAATAATAATTGTTGTACGTAGTCCAAGTTAGTAAACAATAAGTCATTTTCTATAAACTGTTGTGAAAATTTGGACACTTGTGTACAAGTAGTGTAAACAATGTAACGACTTTTTTCTTTATAATTGCCGTATGAGAATTACCAATTGTTCATACAAGCCTAGCTCAATCATTTTCGGGACCGGGTAAAACAAATATATTCTTTCTTTTCAAAATTCTAATACATTTTCATGTGTCCTTGCTTTCAAAGTGACTACTTGATAGTTTTATGCTATTGAGCGGGTCAGTTATCTACACTCTTATCTGTTTACGCCAAGGGGACGAATTGAATTTATTATTATTTTTTCAAGAGAAGAGAATCATCTTAGTATTTTAGTAATTTTTGTTAGCTGTAATAGTTCCTCGTTGCGGAGCGAATCAAATTGCATTGGAATAACTGCTGTTATGGTGTTGAAAGCGAAAGAATGTCAGCTGTCAGAAATAATAAGTTTAATTGGTTAGATATTTTTGTCCATTTATACCCTTGCATAATATTTTGACACAGCACAGCACCCATAGTAATTGAAACAGGAACTTTCTGCACGGAATCTAGCTTAATTGAATCTTAATATGTGTAATTCTTTATATTTTAGCTACTCCTGTTATTTTGGCATTGAATATGCTTCAAATGTTACTTTCCGTATTTTGGATATATAGATTGCAGAATGTGATGTAAAATCAAAGGATGATGTGAGTACAAAAACACACTGGGTAAGAATATGTGTTCTTGTATAACCCCTTAACTTTCCATAACATTTTGTGTTCTACGTATTCGAAATTAGGAAAGAATCACCATTTAAAATGCATTCAACACTATATAACAGCAGGAACTATTGTGACATGTTTCTTCAGGTTACTGCCAATTTGTGAACTACACGCAGAAGTTGTAATCACGATATTTTAAGAAATCTATGTTGAATTTCCCTACTATATATAGGCCTACTAACTAATTCATCATTTCGCATCATGCCCTCACTCTTGTACTAAGTTAGTTTGCTTTGATAATATATTATTTAGAACAGTCTAAAATTAGAATCACCTACTAGACCATTAATTAGACTAGAGATAAATTTAACTCTTAGATTTTACACTCTAATGAAAAATACGCTATTCTACAAGGGTATAAAATATCGTAGCAGCTTTTGATACATTAATTATTGGTACAACACCTTCCGCCATTGAACAGCAGCTCCCAACACGATTCGTTCATGATAATGTAAATTTTCCTGCATAACATTACATTAACTTTGATTACCGATACTTTCAAGTTACGCTCTGTGCCATCATAAGTGCACAAGACTGCTTCTTGGCGCACTACGAATTGCGTACTCGTGGACTTGCGAACTTGCGAACTCGTGGAGCTTTGGAAGCAACTTGTGATATCACTTCCTGGGAAATATATACAAGAAGTACGCACTATGTAACTTTTGGACATTGTCTAAGACCTCCTGTTTTCTCTGATCACTCGTATAGACGCTGTGTTTCGGCTCCATTTAACTACGGTGACCATACGTCCATAACATTTCGGGATAGTCCTGAATTTTAGAGTTCTAGAATCCTGGTAGAAGTATAAAGTTCAGTTCCGTGCAGGGATGAACTTAAAGATAGAATTTACAGAAGAAAGAATGTGAAATTCGTGAATTTTGAAAAAATGTAAGGGGTTCCGTCTCTAATATACAATAAAAAAGGAAAGAGCAGTGGATTTGCAGTAGTGGAAAGTAATTCTTAAGAGCGGAAATTCCGTTATGGCGATGGCAAGATGCAATGATTGAGAGCTTACCTGACTTCAACTAACCCGCCTTCGCTCTCCCGATAGCATTACTTTGTGTCTGTACATAAATTTTTAGCCTGCCGATATCAATGAAATCGATGCAACGAATCTGTAATATAAGTACGGAGGTGAACACAGCGGAATTGAATCATTGGGTAACAAAAATAGCGTAGCGAAAGCTCACCCCTCTGCGGAACTAGTGCCATAATTCTTTTGTTAGTGAATGCCTCCTTTGCCACTCCTATTCTCTCCTTGGTAATTCTCTATATTAGCTACTTTAGCTATATGACTCTGGTTAGACTTTAGATTATGATACTTTCCTTACTTCGAATGCTGAATGTGATTCAAAATCCGAGGTTGATGTGGGTGCAAGTACACAAAGTAGGGTATATAATTTGCTCTTGTGTGCTCATATTACCCATAAATTTTGCATCACAATATGCATTCATCACCATATAACAAAACCAACTTAATATAGATACAAACTGTCGTATTCAGAAACGTTTTCTTGAAGTGACGAGCGCTGTACTAACGAGTGATTAACAGTCCTTTAGCATTGGTAGTAACTTGTTAGTACAGTGCTAGTCACTCCAAAATACGTCTGTTAATGTCGCCTTTCTTTTTTTTAAATTTTCATATCGTCACTTATATACTTGCAATTGGGTGCCGATGGCTTACTACGTTAGGTTGGCTTATGTTAGTGTTAGGTTAAATTATACAGGGAATACGTCTGGCAACGCAACGCAGCGCTTGTTGACCGAGCTCACGCTTGACTCACTTGTCCCCGCCCCCCATTGCTTTCCCATGACTTAGCGCCTCACGGTTTATTGGTGAAAATATTTTGTATTTCTTTTCACGAATTTTACACATACTAACATAAAGTTGGTTCTTCAATACGTCCGATATGCCCTTGTTTTGAGATATGTGAATTTAAGATATTTTAAAATTAGAACTTTAACGGAGAACCACGGGCCGCTTGGCGGGCGGGGATAGGTGAATCAAGCGCGAACTCGAGCCGACAAGCACTGCGCTGCATTGCCAAACGTATTCCCAGAATTAGAATTGGTAATGCAGTTGGAGATATGATTAAGGGAAGAAGATTAATCCAACTTCTTGGAAGATATTAAGGAAGCAGATACTTTGAGATAAATGTAGTTTGATGAATGTAGAGAGAGGGCGTAATGTGCCTTGACGGCGCGGCTGCTTTCGGTAGAACACTAGTAATTAGAGCAGATTTAAAAATCCCGATGTTTTGACAAGATAAATATAAGTGCAACAGTATGTAGGGTGGAACCATTTTTTTTTTTTCAATTAAACATGGCGTTCGTTATGATTGCCAAATGATAAGATAGGCTGAGGTAACAAACAGGAATAGAATAGCTACAAAAAATGGTAATTAAAGGCCTGCGTAACTAGTACGGATCATCAAAGCAATGATTACGTTTGGTCTGTAGCAGGCTTTAAAAATGTGTGGTGCATGTTCCACTTTCTCCTTGTAACTTAAAAGTTTGAGTTCGAACTTAACTGTGGAAATATAAGCCGGTTCCGTTCTTTCGTCCAAACAATGAACATAGCCCGTTCGCTCTACTTGGTAACAGAAAGAACGGTAATAACACCAATTAGTGATTGACATGGTCAAAGTCTCTCGCTTTTCGGACAACAAATGAAACAGAGTGATATGGTCAAGGGTGCCAATTTAATGATTTTTCCCGCCATATCTAGATCCTGTTTGGAAAGGAATTTAGTGGCGATCTTGAAATTTAGTAAAGTTTGCTAAAAATTTATAGTTTCTGAAAATGTCAGTCAGAATGATGGGAAGTGAAGTATTTTTAAATGAAACAACTACAGGTAGTTAAAATTCCGCATTCGACTTGACTGTTAGTCGGACCGAGACATGACCATCGAAACAGGATCAAAGGCCACTTTGCTAGTTATGAAGATGAGGTAATATAAGGTTAGTTTGACCTTGTTTATCTTAAACTGATTTGTTCCGTACAGTGATATTAGGCAAGACTCCTCGTTCACATGGCTGTTCCAAGTTAAATGACTCCATAATGCAGCTCCCTTAGTGTGACGTTTTAAGAGTAAGAAGCAGGATTATGTAGAGCCAGTTCTCTCGTACCTGCCTTGCGAATAGGGATTTTAGCGATTTGAGCGAATGGATAACCTAACCTGAGCGAATGGAAGAGACCAAATTAAATGAATTAGGCCATCACTGACTCGCCACCGTGAATTCGAAAGAAAAAGTAATACTAATTTATAATTGTATGTATGTTACGTGTTTTGAGGTCAATCCAAGGTTTTAGTACTTCATATTGTACATTCTAATGATCACTATACACTGAAACTATCTGTCAGCCGTTAATTCTGCACTAGAGTAGTATGGTGCAAAACGTACATGTGTTTTGAATGCTACATAAGAAAGGTTTGGGTCGTTCTTCATGTTTCGGGCACTTATTGTCGGAGCAGAACAGTTAACTTCAACTTGTCTAGTGTCTGAAGAAAGTCATGACGTGCTGAAGACTAAACGAATGCTGATTGGTACTTACCGGTGTTGGTAAGTAGTCTTCAAAGAGGCTTGCTTCGTTATTATTATTATTTTAAAAACTGTTCTTAACACAGATCGTGGATGTCTACATAAAGCGTGGGCACCATTTTTTTTTAGAAAATATACTCTACCATCCCTGGTCCCGTCTCTAAACCCCTCTTCCTCCGCAGTGCCACCCATTGTCATAGGTTAACCACACAATAACATATACTCATGAAACTACAACTACCAGTTTCCTTCAGATTTCTTAACATGGAGTCACACGTTATAGCAACTTAACCAGCAGACGCAGTGTTCAAGTTTTAGTTATTTTCCCGTGTCTGTTTCAATCCCTTCACCAATCACGTATCTTGCTCCATTGTTTCACCTTTATAGAAGTCCGAGCTACGTTAAGTAGCAGTTCTTTTTCTTGTTTTCTTAATCTTTTCTTTTTATTTCCTTCTGTACTTCGTACAAGAAACATCTAAGCGGTTTTTTTTCTCTGCTCATGAGAGCAGCATAAGCTCTCGAAACGTTAGAAGTGAGAGAAAATCTCATCATTTTCAATAATATCTGGTGTAGTAAATAGTAATCCATTATTTTTGCATGACATTGAAGGCTTGACTTATCATAGTTAGAATGATCCGATTTAGGTCACATATGCGCCGTTTTGTTCGATAACGTGTTGCCATTTGGAAGGTAATATCATGATGCCTCTCTCATAGAAACCTTTGTCCCTATTGGAAAAAAAATGAGACAGTCGATTTTCACAAGCCTCTCTTGAAGCGAATTTTGCACCAGCAAACGTGTTCGCCATGGACAGGAACAGATGGTAATCACTCGGTGCCAGGTCCGGACTATAAGGTGGATGCATAAGAACCTCCCAAACAAGCTCCCGGAGCTTCTGGCGAGTCACTATCGATGTGTGTGGCCTGGCGTTGTCCTGGTGCAACACAATGCCTCTCCTATTGGCCAAAGCTGGCCGCTTCTGGGTGATTGCTGCCTTCAGACGGTCCAATTGTTGACAGTATAGTTCCGAGTTAAGGGTTTGGCCGTAGGGGAGCAGCTCATAGTAGATAATTCCCTGCCAATCCCACCAAACACACAGCAAAACCTTCCTGGCCGTCAATCCTGGCTTGGGCACCGTTTGCGCCGGCACACCGCGCTTCGACCACGACCGTTTTCGCGTGACGTTGTCGTACGTGATCCTCTTTTCATCACCAGTCACCAACCGCTTCAGAAATGGGTCGCTTTTGTTGCGATTCAGCAGCGATTCGCAGATGGAAATTCGGTCCATGAGTTTTTTTTTTGCGTTACCTCGTGTGGCACCCATACATCAAGCTTCTTTTTGTATCCAGCCTTATGCAAATGGTTCCACACGGTTTTTTGTGCAATGTTTAGCTCTTGGGCAATCGAAACAGTGCTTACATGACGGTCGGACGCGACAATGTCCATGATTTTATCGACATTTTCGACACTTGGCCTTCCAGTGCGTGGTACATCTTTGACGTCAAAATTACCGGCACGGAATCGACGAAACCAAAATTGCGCGTGATTGGCTGTTACAGTATCAGGACCATAAACACTATTCACATTTGCAGCCGCCTGGCTTGCGTTTTCGCCTTTATCGAAGAAAAACTGTAAAATATAGCGTATTTTCTCTTTGCTAGTGTCCATTTTGACGCGCGCTCACACAACA
>JAGDQP010037757.1:310-18041 GCA_022664845.1 Lepisma saccharinum
GGAAAGAACGTAAAAATCACTACTGGTTACGTTCGAAGACTTTGGAATGCCATTAGGGAAATGTCCGGAGATCCTTCAAATTCTGATTTGTTTGTAAAATTATATAATTTTAAGCATTATCATACATGTTTATACACATTTCATTTTCAGATCAACCATAGATCCTTCTCAAAAGTTCAGGACTATTCCCGAAAGATTATCTCTGACCGGAATGGTACCTAGACTAAAACCCTTGCTTCTACCTTTCTCGCACAAAAGCAGATGCTGTACTTTCAACAATAAAAGCCGACTGCGGTATTTATTTGGTTTGCCAGCGTCCCAGGGTCGCGGGTTCTAGTCCCTCTTGAGACGGAAAATTGTGCATTTATACAAGCATTGCGAGTGTGGAGTTTAAATTCCCATACCTCCCCATTGCCGTTCCTAAGTCCACGACGTTAAGCCCTACAACATGGAAGACTGGGCGTTATCCGATCAGCCAGAAGTTGCTCATTTCATCTCATTCTTTTCTTGCTGAATGGAGCTTTCTCTTGTTTCTGCCTTTCTTCGAAAAAGGAAGCAGTAAATCAGTCACTATTTGGCCCTTCTTCTCAACATATAACAAATGGTTTTCATAGTAACGTCAATATTGTCAACTACCCTTCGATGAGAGGAAGGAACAACTTCTTGTCATCATTCTAAGTTTTGTCAAGCTAAGTGTTGTGAGTGTAGTATCGTGAAAGCTGTATGTTCTTGTGTTATTTACATATAAAGAGTACGAAAAAAAACCGGAAATCCATTTAAAACAAAATGGAGTTGGAACCAGAGCTGAAAGTTTTGGCCCGGGTCTGACACGGTGAGCCGATTTCTGTCCGGTGAAACTTAAGTCAAAGCAGAGTTTCATTGCATTTGAACCATGTTTCTTTCAGGGGTGACCTGGACTACAGAGCACGAAAATACGGCGCCAAAAATTCCTAGTTCATTAAATTACCAGACCGGGTCCAGTTTCGGATCGGGTCAGCTATGTTGGGCTCAGACCGGGTTACCGAAAGTGACCCGGTTTCAGCTCTGGTGGTAACTCCTAATAAGTACTAAACAATGACATCTACCTGCAATGAAAGTTGCATTGCGAGAAATTAATTTTCTGGACTCGCCCTGGCTTTCTGCAATTTTCATTTGTCCATTTTATGATCTACTTTGTTCGGTTAAATCTTTGCTCCGTTTCCAACAGAAAACAAAATAGCTTTCTCATTCTCTCGGACAATATTCTCGAAGTTCACTGTGCTAACCGCAAGATCTTTACGAAAAGAATCTAATTTCCTGAACATCATATTCCCCCCTTTCCCCGTACATTCTACAGTTGTGCTGCTTCCATCCCTCAGTTCCCTTCGCAAAACAAATACTGTAGATACTGCATTGTCGAAGTTTCCCGAAGTTGCCCTCTTCCGGAGATAGCCGAAGTCTGCTCATTCTCCAGCCTGTAGCTATAAGTGCACACGAGTAGCATGCACAACCTACTATGACGTCATTTGTTGTATAACGCCAACGCAGTGTGAGGCAGTGTTGCCAACAGTAGGGATATGATCCTAATTATAGGAATATTTAGTCACATTTAATTGAAGTAGGGATGTGGAGACAAACTTCCAAATTTCCGTAAATTATAGGGACCTTTAGTTATACATAAATTTTGAATTTAAGTTGATGTGAAATAAATCTGGCAACTTTTTAATGATTAATAAGTAGTGCAATAAAAATAATAATATGGCGCATTGTGCCAAGGTGCTTTTATGATAATTTGTCTCTGTGGTGTTCATTGATTATCAAAAATATTGATTCAGTTTTAAAACCAAGTGGTGTTTTGTTTGGTATGAAAAAGTGTAATGGATGAGTTATGGAAATAAGGACGTTTTATCAATATTAGAGACAATTCTCCTACCCGGTAGGGATCTAGCAGAAAAATTGTTGGCAACACTGGTGTGCGAATTTAAGAAAAGAAGTAACATAATAATTTCACAGATAATTGATCTTTTAATAGTATTTCAATCCGCGTATTCAATCAAGTCACATATTTCATTGTAGTTCTGAGAAGCATATGTCTGCGCTAGAGATATCAAAAACACACACCTGTGATTACACTTTAACGTGTTCCGGGAGGCCCTTAGATACCAGTGGCTGACCATTCTTACAGGTTTTTCCTCAGTCACAGCAGTAAACAAAGTTCCGGGATGGTACTTCAAACATAAACACTGACCAACTCCTTCCCGCATCATTTCCTTTACTTTATCTCGGCCTCAGCCATAGACGGCGAAAAGTCATGAATAAATTCAAACTTCCTTGTAGTCTTGTCGTATGAGGTCTACCCCGGTTAGGTTAGGCTGCGTTAGGTTAGGTTTGGTTCTTTATGTCCGTTCCAAATGACATATGACATATGACATGACCGCATATGACAAGATTACCAACAGGGTTATGTCCGTGTTGTAAAGACTAAATACAATGCAGATGTCTATAGACATAAACTTATAAAGGTAAAAGTATTCACTGATCATTGCGCAAAATTATGTTTACTAGAACCTACTTTCCCCTTTTTTATTAAGAAAATATATTTAATGTAATTTTTATTAGCTATGCTTACGAAAGATAATTTGAAAATGTATTAGGCTACCGTAGATCGTAGTTTTAAAAAAATATTTTTTTCATTTAATAGAAATAAAAGTGGTGCAGCAAAACCATTTGTTCTTGATCGTCTAAAACGAAAGACAATAAAAGAAGACGTGGCAGTAAAAGAAGAAATATGTTCCAAATTCTTATCGTTTTCAAACTGTAGTTTCAAACTCCTAACGAAACAATTTTATCCTTTGTGGAAGTGTACCGTATCTTTTCCGAACAACTTTTCTCAAATCTTACTTTGTTGTTGGAAACACTGATACCGTTATCAAGGCGGTAGCACATAGAATTTCATGTTTTCTTCCCTCAGGCTACTCATTCAACCAACTTCCCACCAACTCTCGACGTGAGCAGAACTCCCACATCACGTTTGCAAAAAATTAGTTTTTATTGTTAATGTTGATTGCACACAAATCGTCGTTCTTATAAAAAAAAGTGTCTACTGACTAGTGTATTTAATCAATTAGGCTTTTTTGTCTGTACAGTGTATATTCAATGCAATGGTCAATAGTATTAATATGCTAAATAATCAATGATCAAGCTGTTAACAAGTTTTTTCTGTCATTTGCTATATATATATATTACCTTCAATGCCTTATATTTTCATTGTTTTATAGTTAAATCCAGTAATTACCTCCATTTTGTTTTTTATTTTATAATGCAGATAAGTGTCTATTATTTCATCAACACTCTATAGTGACCACTCATTGGAATTTATGTTGCTGTGTTATCTCGCTGTAGGATGAATTCCATAACAATTGGAACAAAATATAAGCTAGACATGTCGAAATCATTGGTCGGGGTGACAGACAGGGAGGTTCGAACCCAGTTGCCTCCCTCAGTGCTGCTTTCAAAACCACAAAACCATAGGCTTTCAATAAGCTGTTTCGAGACAAGCTAAATGAGGCAAAGTAGGTAACAGATGTGGAGAAAAGTTTCCCCACTTCTTCCTTTTGAAGATTAATGCAAAAACGATATGTGTTTTTCCTTCTCTTTCCTCTAATTTTTAATTTCCTGTAATTAATCATAAGTGCAGTAGAGAAGTTTATACAAGTGAGAGAAAGTGGCCCCTTTCCCCCCAAATTTGAGATTTTAGACAATTAATCTTTGAATGTTGTCATTACCCCACATAAAAACTTCACCTAGGGCTTACTAAAAAGTAAACCCTTTGACCTGGCGGAGAAGGGTAACTTCTTAACCGTGAGAAAGCAGGAAGTATCTGTTCGGAATGAATGTGCGGGAAATTGTGTCTGACCAGACGCTGAATTGTTACTACGTAATAAATCACGCCATCTGTTGTGGCACGCGCCAGCAACATCTTTAATTTTTCGCAGTTTTTGAGAAGATAGGAGGAACTGAAAACCTTCTGTTCTTCCAAGAGAAAGTTTGTACAAGTCAAGTAAGAACAGTTTTGATTTGCATGCAATGTTTCTTGAATATTTAAACATGAGAGAACGATAAGGATTCATACTTGATATGGGAAGTATATTTGATAGATACTATAAATATCCGTGGACATCTATCTAACGATAGCTTTATAAAATAAGAACTATGTATACATATTATGAATATATGTATTTGTAAATATGAATATAGGTATATACGAGGCTATAACGAATACCGTATGCGTAATCAGACAAGGCTAAAACAATGAAACTACATTATATTGTATACCTCACTATTATAGATGCGTAAGCATTGTGTAATGGAACTGTGGGTTGTTTTCACATCTGTTTAAGGAGAATCTGCTACAGTAGTAGCATTTTTATGAATAATTTCTACTCAAGAGGTGTTATTATTGTGCATAAGAAGCGTTTTTGCTTGTTTTCACACCTCCACTTGTATACATGAATGAGATTTTAAGTCCGGATACAATGAAATATACATAATTTACATATAGAACAATGTGAATCGAACCGGTGTAAGCAGAAATTATTGGAATATTGCTATTGTTTGGACAGTTAAGGCTCCAAAGACATAATGAAAGTGTAGAAGAAAGTGTATTCTACGCGTACAGAGCAATCTAAACTTGTAATATCGGATATATATTGCTTTAGATAGCTAAATGAATCATACGAAAGCTGTATGGAATTGCTTTCGACGCTGTTTTAAAACCGAATTTACGTTAATATAGGGTGTTTGTTTGTTGCTTCGGATGGCTAAATAAAGCATACGAAAGTGTGTGAGAGCCCTTTGACCTGCATGTTAAACTAGAATTTACCCTATTAGCAACTGTTTTGAAGGGTAGTTGGTGCTTCACATATGTAGAAGTATTCATCCGATGTTTTGTTTTAGCAGAAAAGACCACTTTTGAAATAGGAAAATAACGAATTAAACGTCAAATTCGTACTTCGAGACCGTATTTACCACGAAAGAGACATTCTTGCAGGTAATTCAAGTAGAAATGAATCTATGCATTTTATTTTATATCGATTTACCCTCGGAAAGGATTAATTGATGGCAATCTATAGTGTAAATGTGACAAATATGATTTTGCTGTTTGTAAAGCAAGCTTCCCAGATGAAAGCTGCGAGTACTTTTTGGTGATTATCAGGAAGGGAGTCCTTCCAAACACATAGAGTCAATATATAACGAGAAAAGTGACATTTGAAGAAAAAAGAACTGTAATGAAACACAAAAAGGGGCTAATTGATATCAAACTCGGAGAATCAAGACAACATATTCGGTGATATACAGTATGAGACATTAGAATATGATTTTAACCAGAAAACTAGTCTTTGACGTACTTTTGAAACGTGAAAATACAAGAGTAAAGCCATATTGGAGATTAGTTGATACCCAAGAAGTACTTGAATATGAAAATGAAGGTACCAAAGTGTGTAATTGCTTGAATTTGACCATGTGCAATGCAATTTTGCTAATATCGGACATGAAATAGGTATCTCAACACAAATTTTAAACAAAGAACTTGTATTTTCACGAAAAATATGGTACTCAGGGACTCATTGTTTAGATTTTATTAGGAAAAAACTATTCAGATGGAATGAAGATATTATTTTAAGGAAATATACTTGCACAATTACATATTAAATAGGAAATCAACGGTGGTAAATCAAAGTTGTCTATATTTCGCGCTTCATTAATACAAAGAGAACTCCTAGCAACCACATCTACTTAATATTTAACAAGAAAACTGTCATTTAAAGTAGATTGAACGCATATTTGAAGCAGAAATTGATGTTTTTGCATAAATCCAACTGTTTTGAAAGACATGGAGGACAATATATAGCGAGAAAAATGATATTTGAAGTAGTTTGACATGATATAGGTAGAATCTACTCTTTGAATTGAATTGTTATGAGTATATAACGATTTTGTATGCAAGTTTTGACAGAAAAGACTGTTTGGATAAGGAGGCAATCAGTATTTGAAGTATTTAGAACGAAACGGAGCTAGAAAGAACTGATTTTAACCAAAAAGGCTGTTTGAAACCACATTTTCTCGTAATTTAAGGAGCGAAATCAGAAAATGAGATCTATATTAATGCTTGTTATGTTAATTCAAGTGTTTGCACCCCATAATTACAGTGTAGACTCTGTTTATACGACACGGATGGATAATTCTACCTTTTCTGAGATCATCTAGGTGAAATTTTCACCACTAACAGACTTTTTTGTCATATTAATGAATTAAACTAGGTATGCCCTCTGTGTATGGTGTTTCGTACACTATATTAAGACAGATAGAGGGAAATTGAGGCGGTAACAAGAAATTATACTTACTTTTATGTCTTCACTGCTAGAATCTGGCAGTATGACGAAAGAATATTTCCTAAATTTACGGGAGACTGAGCGGAGTTTGTTGTCGGTTGATGGAAGAACCTCTTCCCGCATATGCCAACTGTTATGGTGTCCCTCGATACACACACACACACACACACACACGGACTAGACTAGCACCAGACACCGGAAGTCCATGCTTTGCTTCCACAACTTGCGACCATATGTTTGCTCGAATCAGGAAGTGTAGGAGACAGTTGGGGAAAAAGTCTGTGAAATATCACACATCCTGGGCCAAACGGATATACCTTCAACAGTTGACATTGCTGAACAAGCAGTGTTGCCATCTTAAACTTGACAGTGTTTCCATCTTAAATTAGTTTAATAAGTTATTCTTTACCATTTGTATATTTATTCAACAACGACAAGAGTTTCCAACTCATGAAATTTTTAAAGTGTTGCCAGCCATCGATTATTTTAATAAAAGTATGTCACCTAGTTTTTCTTATTGTATGATAATGTCACATTTTTAGACTGCATTTCCAAAGCTAAAGTTTGTTATTAGTATTGTTAGGTCACATATCTCGTAGGAATTGTTGAAGGAGTAATGGACTTCATGTAAAGTATCCAATGCCGAACTTAGTGACTGGAAACTACAAATCTTTTAAAAGTGTTGACCACTACTAATAATACAGTCATGTCGTACTGGCCTGCATAACCAGTAGGCTCTGTGAATAAAATATTTTTTGCTTTAAACACTTTGTAGTGTTGTAACAAGAACTAAGTAACAAACACTGCCATAATAGGTAATGGCGTCATTTGGATTTTAAATAACCGTGACGATTCGATTTTGACTTAGTCTGCTGCAGCTGAATCAGGATACAATGGCTAGCTGTGAGTGTACTTTCGCCGAGGTTGCATTCGAATGTTTTCTGTGAAGTCTTGAATAATGGATACCTTGTTTTAGTATAATTTGTGATGAGTTCTTGCACGATATTTCCTTTGACTTTGTCCATGAGTATGTAGACTTAATCAAGGAAATTAATTTACTTCGATGGCTGACGTATTAACAACTCCCTTCATTCTTGAAGAAATATACCGGAAATTTGCTGTCCCACACTGATTCTATTTATGTACTGCATAAATTTCTTACGACTGATAAGATGGTGACAGACGCTGAGTGTAAGGATAGAATCCATTTAATGTTATCGGTGAAAGATGCAATGCATCCATGCACTTGTACTAACAAAGAACTTCACTTCTTCTAAATTTGAATATACACATTGACTGGTGTTTGTATGTGAATAAGACGACTGATTTGTGCTAACAAGGAATTTTTTATTTGTCGATAAGTAAGATATATACACAGTAGAATATTTATCAAGTGATACAAAACTATTGTGATTACTGAGTTGATACAAAGTATTGAACAGTGATGCATTTCAAGACGAGTGATACAAAACAATGCTGAAATAAAAAATCAAATGATATAAATTTTTGTGTTTTAAGACAACTGATACATCAAATCATAGTAAATATAAGAAAGTTAACAAGAATTCTGATTTTCCTTTTACTTTATAATCTCTTTTAACAACTTTAGCTTGCAAGACACTGTTTTCATAACTATTAAATGCAAATTGCAAGAGAATTTGTATTTTGAAAGAAATCATAAGAAAAAATCATTTTGTTTTACAAAAAGTTTTCGTAAGTTTTAATTTCTTGTTTTACAAAATAGTTTTGAAAACAAAAATTTCGTAAGAAAAAAACTTTAATTTTCAATTTTACAAAAAAAATTATCGTATCAAGATAAATTTTCTAGTAAATTTAAAGCGAAATAAAAATTTTTAACATAAAATTTTGATTTTACCTTCACAAAAAGTATTTGCGTTTTGAAAAAAGTTTTCACAAAAAAAATTGTTAGAAAAAAGTTTTCACAAAAAGTTTGTTAGAAAAAATTTTCTATCAAAAAATTAACAAAAGAATTCGTAACTAAAAACTTTTTAGTTTTGGTTTTCAGAAAAAAGTTTTCATAGAAAAACTGCTTCGGATTTTCCTTTACAAAATTTTAGTTGTCAAGTGTACATTTTGTAACTTGCATGAAAAGTATTCACTGCTATGTCCATAGGGAAGAGTAAAATAATCTTGTTTGTTTGAAGGATGAAGCTCTATTCGCTTATTATCGACCATTAGATGAGTTTTGTACTGACCTTTTGAAACGATTTTGTATCCTGGTTTGCGCAAGTTATTTTTTGGACTAAAGATTTGACAACTATCATACTTTTCAGTTTCCAAATTGTAATAGTGCACTTAATGTTTTCCTTTTCGCTCGATAATTCAAAGTTAACCGCGAAATTTGTAAACAAACTCACTTCACCAGTAAGATTTTTGTTAGCGTAACGATAATTCTTTGGACCTAATCCAACAAAACCTTGCATATCCCATTCGTCTTCTACTTCATTAGTCACTTTTCCGTCGTAATTGCCAGTATATAGTTATAATGGCTCATATTTTTCCTGCACATATCTAAGTGAGTCATGCACAATATATGTGACAATTTATACCTAAAGTGTCTAGTAATTCATATAAACGAACGCTAGACCATGATGATATGAAGGTTGCTACTCGTATATTAGTAAAAGCATGAAGCGAATTTTCATTTTCAAAGTCTATATGTTACTTGTAATTTGTTTTGTCCCATAGGAATCACATTTTGAACTTCCAAATGAGGCGAACGTAAAATTTCTAAAAGGCTTTTTCGGTTCTAACAATACGAGTTTGTGGAAATTCACATTTTTGTCCCCTTTTTCCGAATAATATTTTTCACATATGTCTCAACCAGGCATTATAATGGATCTTATTATCTCAAGACGAATATCTTCATGCTACTCATTATCATGAATATATCGGTGCTTCTCCTCTTCTGTAGTACAATTATTAGGAAATCTGCTGACTTCCTGTTTCAACGCCAAATATGGTTCAGGAGTACAAAATACTCTTTGATTGCACGTTCTTCTTCATTATGTGTACATATTCCATTATTCATGCCCTCCATACAAGACCTACACAAAACAAACACGAGACGTTTATGTGCATTATATGGCAAAATGGGAATAGCAAGATTTTAGGAGCAAGCACTTTGCAGTGATCTAATCCATGGACAGTAGATAGATCTGCCATGTTTCTGCTTTTATGAAATTTAATTCTTCCTGTTGGCATAGGTTTCTTAGACATCACAAAGTATAAAGGGAGGTTACTTCCAGATATGCTAAATACTCGTCTTTACCACATTCATATAAAGCACGAAATCATTCGTTGCGTCCTCCTTTAAAGGCATCTTTAGGTCGTAAGAAATCATGCATTTCTCCTTTCTGATGAAACTCTCTGATGCGCAGAAAAACGCTCCTTTCTGATGAAACTTTGACTTTCAGGAGATGATTAAACCATCTTGTTCCACTCGCATTCCCAGATGGATTCAACTTTAATTTTGCAGCTGTTTTTCGGAAATTCTTCTCCCGCTAGTGTTGCCTTGTACCAGTTTTTCAAGGTATGTCCATCGTCATCAACGGGAAGACGTCGAAGTTGTGTGATGCATGTCCATACCAGTAGCATCCATAGAATTCGTATCCAGTACGAGTGCTCTTGTCATATCCATCCAGTTTAAACCGCTTAAATTGAACTTCACCACCATTTTCTATTGCTTGCAATGTAACGTTATTTTTATACTCTATATATTTTAACCAGTGTTTTGCTGTCTTACCTCGTTGGTTGCGATGCTGGAAACCTGAAGGAGTGATGATTGGAATAGTATTTTCCTTATGATAACATGAACGCTAACATTCCATCGCATACGAGGCGATAGTGCTTGTTTGCAGACAACATTGTAACCCACTCTTTTGTTCTTCAATAAGGTTTGAAAATCGAATGAATGTCTGTGCCAAAAGGAAAACGTCATTCTCAAAATACTCCAAGATTTCTTTCTGGAAATCAAAAGTATTTTTACTTTTAACACATTCCTTATGCCACGCCAGAACTGCAGCCCGTTCATCGTCAAATATCGAGTCAATATCAAAATACTCAATGTCTGGCTAACGCCCAACATAATTCTGGCGTTTAGGAGTGTTAAATAGGTATGGAAGCTCTCCTTTCTTAAGGTTTCCTTGTAAGCCCATTGTTGTTGGTAATTTGTATAATTTAACCCCATGAACAAATATGTATCACGGAAAATAATATTATTTACAGTTAATTGAATAATCTTCTGTCCTTGCGCTATAACATGAGGTGTCAAATTTTGTTTTTCCATAAGACATCGCACTACTAGCATTTTAGCAAAACCAGACCCATTGTGTGAAAGCCCTACTACTTTCTGAAACTTATGACCCTCTTTTAAGACATGATTTACAAATGTTTCCATATTATGAAATACAAAATCCCTCTGGCCATCGACATTACCACAAACACTACAAGTATAATTTTGGTCTATATCCTTACAGTGATGGCATCGATGAGATGCACACATTAAGTTTGGAACATGTTCACGTTCACCATTTTTATCTGCGTCTAGTAACATTGTTTCTACGTCAAAAATAATGTACAGGAAATCGTCCACGCGTTTTGCTTTGCTTGGTTTGATAAAACAGGAAAGTGTTTCATGAACGTGAATGTTACACAGTTTATAATAATGTTCTCCACACACGTGTTTTGTTTTTCTATTACGTCTGTCGATTTTCACTTCACACTGTGGGCAAAGTTGTACATAATCACATACAGGTTTGCCATTGGCTTTGAATTTATGTTGATCATAACAGGTCTGACTGGGAAACGTACGATGACAATACCGACATTTCTAACCGTTATCGTTACTAGTATCCTTATCGTCATCGTATTCTTCACAATGAGTACATAAATATTTCATATATAGAACCGTCGCTTTTCATATGGTTTAAGACAATGATAGCAATAACCTACACTCCCTAAAATTCCGTAATAGTTTCAATGATATCGTAACGATTGTCTTCGTATCTTAGAAACAATTTCTTGTCTGCTGGCGGTCGTGAATACAATATCTATACTCTCGACTTTCCGGATCACGAACATATATTATTTTTTTATACTGGTTACCATAATGTTTCTGAGAACGATCTACATCTTCAATACTTCAACCATTTTTACTTAATATATCTCCTTTCGCAAAATAACACAATTCCGCAGCTGCGGAAGACCACTCCTTAGGATGTGTTTTCATGTAATTTACATTTCGAAACTCCTTATAAGCTCGTAGTTTCGCTAATACCAAAGTTCTAGCAAGACAATCAGGAACATTTTCTACCGGGATAATGTGCTTTAGAAGATATTTTAACAAAGGAAAATACTTGTCATTACCATACCCTCCCTGCGCTCGAATAGGATTAGAAATGTCAACTTTGAATGTTACTTTTTCCCCTAACAAGAGTTCCTCATTAGAATTAAGAACATTTTCAATGTTACGCAAAATATGTTGTACATTAAAATGGGCACGGAATCGCCACGGTAAGTAAATTGGCTTATATTCCTTACAATTATTACTTTCAAATGTGAAAACTATTTCGGAATCGAAGTCAACATCTTTGAGGAAGTGTTCCATAGCAAAATTAAACAGTTTACATATTCATCAGGGTTAGGAATTGACTTTACCACCAACTAATGGTAATTTGACGTCCTTGTAAACCAAAGCTGGGATAGTTTTTTCACATTCAATAAAAATTTCAAAATCACTTTTTTTCCTGCACCATACATCATAGACATGTTATTGTCTTCCATTCAATGTTGAACATTCATATTAAGCACGCCACTATCACTAGAATCCTCATCTGTGCTAACTTCAATGTCTACATCTATGCCACTTTCATCACCAACCACTTCGTTCATATCACAACTGCTAACATAGAAGAGTAATCACTATCCACTTCCATAACGCCATCGCCACTAGACCACGTATCCAAGCCGAAAATGTCGACTGCAACCTGTGGGATCACTCCGTTAGATCTAGTAAATAATTCGCTGTACTAACTCCACGCGAAGTCCTTAATTTCTGCACTTCCGAAAAATGCATAATATCCAAGATAGATATTGTCTTGGCCAGTCAATAAGTTTTGTAAGACAGCTTCTTTATCATTCCAATAATAGTAAAGCAAATAGTGAAGTAACATGCTGGAATCATGTTTTGCTGGATGAAACCCTAACAATTTGTAGTAGCACAAATGGTTCCAGCATTCAAGCACACGATCGCGTTCGCCATAGCTTTGAATCTTCTGGGCAGCAAGCAAAGCTGGTCTACTATCTCAGCTTTGGTTTACAAGGACGTCAAATTACCATTAGTTGGTAGTAAAGTCAATTCCTAACCCTGATGAATATGTAAACTGTTTAATTTTGCTATGGAACACTTCCTCAAAGATGGTTCGATTCACATTGTTCTATATGTAAATTATGTATATTTCATTGTCTCCGGACTTAAAATCTCATTCATGTATACAAATGGAGGTGTGAAAACAAGCAAAAACGCTTCTTATGCACAATAATAACACCTCTTGAGTAGAAATTATTCATAAAAATGCTACTACTGTAGCAGATTCTCCTTAAACAGATGTGAAAACAACCCACAGTTCCATTACACAATGCTTACGCATCTATAATAGTGAGGTGTACAATATAATGTAGTTTCATTGTCTTAGCCTTGTCTGATTACGCATACGGTATTCGTTATAGCCTCGTATATACCTATATTCATATTTACAAATACATATATTCATAATATGTATACATATTTCTTTATATAAAGCTATCATTAGATAGATGTATGTCCACGGATATTTATAGTATCTATCAAATATACTTCCCATATCACGTATGGATCCTTATCGTTCTCTCATGTTTAAATATTCAAGAAACATTGCATGTAAATCAAAACCGTTCTTACTTGACTTGTACAAACTTTCTCTTGAAAGAACAGAAGGTTTTCAGTTCCTCCTATCTTCTCAAAAACTGCGAAAAATTAAAGATGTTGCTGGCGCGTGCCACAACAGATGGCGTGATTTATTACGTAGTAACAATTCAGCGTCTGGTCAGGCACAATTCATTGCGAACAGACAGTTGCTGCTTTCTCACGGTTAAGAAGTTACCCTTCTCTGCCAGGTCAAAGGGGTTACATTTTTAATAAGCGGTTTGGCTTTAGGTGAAGTTTTTATGTACTTAAGTGACAACATTCAAAGATTAATTGTCTAAAATCTCAAATTTGGGGGGAAAGGGTCCACTTCCTCTCACCTATATACATATCTCTACTGCACTTTTGATTAATTACAGGAAATTAAAAATTAGAGAAAAGGGAAGGAAAAACACATGTCCTTTTTGCTTTAATCTTCAAAAGGAAGAAGTGGGGAAACTTTTCTCCGCATCTGTCACCTGCTTTTACTCATTTAGCTTGTCTCGAAACAGCTTGTTGAAAGCCTATGATTTCGTGATTTCGATAGCAGCACTAAGCGAGGCAACCGGGTTCGAACCTCCCTGTCTGTCACCCCGACCAATGATTTCGACATGTCTAGCGTATATTTTGTTCCAATTGTTATCGAATTCATCCTACAGCGAGATAACACAGCAATATACATTCTAATGAGTGGTCACTATAGAGCGTTCATAAAATAATAGACACTTATCTGAATTATGAAATAAAAATTAATATAGAGGTAATTACTGGATTAAACTATAAAACAATGAATATATAAGGCATTGAAGGTAATATATATAGCAAATGACAGAAAAATTTGTTAACAGCTTGATCATTGATTATTTAGCATATTAATACTATTGACCATTGCATTGAATATACACTGTACAAACAAAAAAGTAGTCCTATTCATTATTTATCTTACTGATACAATTAAACACACTTAATAAATCGCAATTACTATAAATTTAAGGTATTCGATCAATAAAAATATCAATTTCATATCTTACTGTCATGTCCTTCTACAACATACTTTGTAAACTTCTAAAAATGACAGAGGGCGCAAACTCAAGCATTTTGTATAAAAATCCGAAGGGAAACCATGCTCCCAGTGCCCCTGAAATTGTAATTATTGCACGGTTATACTACTCTCTGCTCTTCCCCACCCCTGCTTTCTTTCATTTTTTAATTCTCCGATTCTCCGGGTTGGCTAAAATTAAAAGGTGGTCACGCTAGTCGTAGCACATGGGGAAAAAAATCAAGACAGATTAAACATGAAATGGGATTACTAGTTGATTGATCAAAGACATGATTTGGTACCAGCAATAATGGAAATACAGCAAGTTTCTGGTAACTCAGAATTGTCCACAAGTATTACTGACGTTGATATTGGCATCATATGGAGAGTCGTGACTGTGTTGCAGACATTTGCTAGTGGTCAGGACATACTTATCTAAATGCTTCCTCAATCTGCTCTTGACACTACACAGAAATTCATCGCGATATACCCCTGGTACACAATACCGCCGATAGTGCATAAGTTGTTAATTCATACCCCTCAAACCATACATGTAATTCCTATAGTCAGGGTTTCTCAACCTGGTGGTCGCGACGCCTATGCGAGTCGCGGGATGTGTGCATGGGGATCACGAGGAGAGGTGAAAAGATAATTTAACTAGGCTTTTGTAGGTTAAAACAAATAAATTTCAAAGAAAGTATTTTATTTTGCTTGTTGGTTTTAATAATTACTAAGAATAATGTAGTTTGCTGAATAGTTTTGGATAATATATTTAAGATATTTATTATAAATGCAAAAAAGAAACGGTTATGTTTTGAAATGTAAAGCAAATATTACACAAAATAAATTAATTGTGGGTCGCCGGCTAGAAAGCATGGTGGAAGGAGGTCGCCGGCTAGAAGGCATGGTGAAAGGGGTCGCAGGATGAAAAAAGGTTGAGAAACGTTGCTATAGGTCAACTCAGTGTGAAAGTCCAAAAGACACGGAATAAAGACTTCAAGCAATACAGGGAGTACATTGCTCGTAAAATTTCACGGACCATGATAAACGAAGATGAGTTGCATATACTTTTAATCACATCGGAAACCCTTATTAGAAGCCTGCTAAAGTCCTAAAGGGAAAGAAGTCTCATTTTCATAAGGATGTTTTAGATTTATTAATTCTCCACGTGTTGCGTCTCATACTGATACACTGGAAAGTAGTGATGAGTCAGATGAGCCTGCTGACGTATTATTATAACATTTAGGTTTATGCCTTTTCTTCTAAATTTTCAATGACATAGAGAAATACGTCTGTGTTGCGATTCTGCCTGTCCACTGTACTTTTCTGTATTTTGACTGAAATATTCTTTTATGTCTATATGTTGTTTGTAAACTTTGAATACATTATCGTAGTCATTGCACACAATGAACGGACTGGTTCCCTTACAATTTCCGGTTACATATTGCTCATTCTCAATATCTGCCAAGAATTATGTGCTTTGGCCGCACTGTGCGCCGAATAGAATAAAGTCAGGGTTGTCCTGCATGATCGCGACAGTAATGATTCCGAGGGGGGATCGTGGCACTAGTACTTCTGGCAGTAATACTCCGCCCACATTGTACGGGGTGGTGGCGACGTCATCCTAGATGGCGTCTGGAAATCTCCATCACGTGACAGTGGTCACTGACCTGCGTTGTTGCCAGATATTGAATGCGACGTTGCCACGTAGAATGGTGACGTGTATAAGGACTTGACACAAGCGATGCTGCACTATTAAGTTTGATGGTGTGAGGAGCAAGTCAGAACATGATCTCTGACGTCACGAAGTCATTGATAGGATGTAGGATATGACCTGATGCTTGACGTTATGACGTGGGTACAAGCGAGGACTTGATCATTGACGTCAGACGGTCATTGACGGGGAGCAAGTTGGAACTAGACTCTAAAGTTTAAAATATATATAGGGCACTGGTGTTGTATCCATCATTATAAAGAGAGTTGAACTTCAGTCATGACAGCGCAGCAGTAAGGTGTAGTACTTTGAATTAACAGCAGAAGATGAGGAGGAGGTTGTTGGCACATTGGACTTACTTGATAGCAATCATCAAGAAGAAGATACAGACTGTACAATATATAGTTTGCCAAGGTTTTAAAGTAAATTCGGAACCAAGTTCAGAATCATTATTATCTTCATCTTTTTCGTTCGTAAAGGAGGAGGATGAGGACGATAATATTGGTATATTCCTCACCAGCTCCAAAGAAAAAGACAAAGAGGCACGTGTTGGATTGTGCTGTATATACTGTAAAGAAGCGTTTGTGTTTTGATAATTGTGATGTAAAGCAGTCATCAATACTATCAAGAGCAGCTGCAGCAGCAGGACTATCTCCACCACTACTAGCAGGAACAGCAACAGAACAAGTAGTAATGAAACCACCAACAGCAGCAGAAATGAAAGCACCAGGAGGAACTTCAGCTCGAGTAGTAGTGAAAAGTGCTAAGTGTGGATGTAAAAACAAGCGAATAGATGAAAAGTGTATTCGAGTGGTGTTAAACAAGTGGAATTCTGAAAGTTCAAATATATGCGAAAGTTTGCTTTGAGTAGGAAAATAATCCGTCAGTGCATGCATGTTTAGATTATCTTAAACCAAATGAACTGGTAACAGGTGAAGAAATTGAAAAACATTTTCGAAAATGTTTGTGGAGAGTGTTCTTAAAACCTTCATCAGTGAGAAAACTCTATCGTATACAAGCAAGATCATACTGAAATGAATAATGGTGATGCTGATGATATAATCATGAGAAATATGGCCTTTGGAGGGTGGTAAAAGTGTATATGGAGGGTGTTATTGATTTGCTACATCAAAAGAATCGTAAAGGAAAGATCGAGTGAGACTTTTAAGCATTGTAAAGGAACGAGTGAAAATGTCAGACTTTTGTGTATTTTGTGCTAGTGTTTTTATAATTGACTCGTGTGGTTTACAAACATTTCATACTTATTTAAAGGACAAAATCTGGACATGTGTCCAATGTATGGAGTGTAAGTAGAACATTCCTAATAAGAACCGTATATATGTGTGAAATACAGCCAAAGTACTATCAAAACATTTGGTGAATTAAGTGAATCATCTTGAAACATTTATGGAGTACTACGAAATTTTCAAACGACAGGGTGATGTAAGTATTTCCATGAATATTTACTCAAAATTTGTAGAGAATTAGTTCGTAATAGTGAATCCATTGCTCAACTCATAATTGATGTTATTCATGAACAATTTTCTGTAGAAAACTCTCTAAGTGTGTCTTCATTATTGATGTCCAGGGATTTAAAATCTCTGCACATGAGTTTATTATGGGAGAATTTTGTATCGTAGCGT
>JAGDQP010037758.1:0-18473 GCA_022664845.1 Lepisma saccharinum
TGGTGGGTACCTGTATCCAGATGCTACAACAGAGGAAATTTACATGCTGTTTACCGATCGGGTTACGGACACGTTACAGGACTCAGACACTGTATCCAAGATGTATAACGTGTATACAGAATCCCATTCGATAAGTGGTGATGAGTGGATGGCTGGTTTTAAGTTGGGTGTTCAGCATGTGTTGAAGAGTCGAATAGAGGACCTTGTGGACTTGTTTCTTGCAAAGGACATGCATGCATCTTTCGATAACTTGTGAGCTCTGTGTATGCATGGTGCTGCGACCAGGACACATTAGACGGACATTAATATTGTACGTTAGCAGGGTGTAGTGGAACATGCTAATATGGGGAGTGTACGGACTGTGTGGTGTATGTTGTGATTGTTAAAACATCAATATTGTGGACCTATACATGTCCTTGATCAATGGAATGTAATTGCAAACCAATACCCTGCAGTGTATCGAGTGTGGACAACATTTGTCGAGTTTTTCTGACCTATTGGACGACTATTATTATTTCACGTGTATGGAACCCATATTTCGAGGCGAGCTGTATTAAATGTTGTGCAGCAGTTTACCAAGGATCCCTGTAGTGCTCACGCATCAGAACTTTGTGTCGAGTAGTATACCAGGTCCATTGCACCGGGTCTTAACCGTATTCCCAAGAGACCTTTAGTAAATGTTGTACAACAGATAACCAAGGAACCCTGTAGTGCCCGCGCAGGAGAACGAACCTGAAGCATTTGCCGACTAGTATACCAAGTTCAATGCACAGGATCATACCCATATTTTGATGAGACCTTTATTAATTGTAGTTCATCAGTTTATTAAAGATCTCGCTAGTGCTTCATCAGCAGATCCCCATGGTTTACGTTGTTTATTTGCATGGTAGTACATTATTGATTTTCAAGGTTTTTTGTTAACATTCCCTTATGAACGTTGGGAGTCTCACCGTCACGTGGATGGGCTAACCATTAATTTGCACGGTGTAATACATACTGCCAATAATGTGGCGAACTGGGTTCCGTAAGATTTGTGATTGGGAATTGTAACAAACCTTGAAGATTAAGAATATTTACCTTAACGTTGTTATTACCAACCAGCTACGGTGTGACATACAGTATCGATGGAGGTTGCAATATCGATAATACACCTGTAAACGTAGTACTAATAAATATATACAACCCAAGGTGACTGGCTGTGCTTGACAATAAATCCACTACGCACAAGGATTAAAGGTAAAAAGATTTTATTACAACGAAACTACTCTACTTCAAACGGGTTACAAGTTATATGTTGGTTGGTTTCTATTTGTGAATTAGCGGACGTACAAGCTCATCATTTCTCGCTGAGTTTTTGAATTATATAGTTCCATGAAGTACTGGAGAGTATGGGAACACATAGCAAGGAATTATCAACTTGGTACCGACAAGGAGTAATTTTCGAGAGCACTGCTTACTGATATACAATGTTGACCTTGGACAAAGGGTGATTGTACGATTACAGGTATTGTGTTCAGTGTTTAAAATGGACGCTGTACTGCAGTCGTGTAACATCCCGTCCAGCATGTCTTGGAGATACACGCACTACGTTGGACTGAGACAACACTAGATTGTAGGTATTGTGATACCAAGTCCAACAGTACACTAATGCAATACGTATGTGCCTTGTAGTTGCGCATGCGCGCTGGCGTGCACATGGAGTATATAGAGAACGTAAAGTTCGGGTACGCCCACCAGACTACGTTAAGATATCATGATCTGTTTGGTTATCCGCATATGACACTATGGCGAGATACCTTTACCGTCGCAACCGGACAAAACAAATTACGCTCCGGGGTACGGTAACACGTCTTGCCGACTGTACAAAGTATGTAAAGTATATATATGGTTCAAACAATTAAAGATATCTTAATAGTGTAAGTACTATAACAAAGAACTGCAAAATAATTAATATATAGCTTTATAAAAGTTTGCAAGCGTGTTAATTTTACCCTTAATTCTTAATTGAGCATAAACAAGTTGAAGTTGGTTAATATATAACTCTGTTGTAATACACATAGGAAATTCCAAAACCAATTCAATGGTTTTCACTGTTAACCACAACAGAATACTCTTTTTGGCCCTTTTGAATACATCAATTTTAGGAGGAAAAATCCAATCCTTAAGAGCCTTATTCGGTTGACTATGTCTACTAATTCTTTTAACAAGCTCCGTATATTTATTCCAAATATGTAAATTAGGATGACAAGAAAACAGTTTATGAGCTAAAGCGTCTGTTTTAGGACATCTTGTACACAAGTGCAAAATATCATAACCACTTCGTTCTAGAAGGACATAATTAGGAATTATACCGTGAACATATTGGCACCCTAAGTTAAATAAATTTGGATTGGCGATAAATATGCTCATGTCCAAGATTGTATCACGTAATTTACTATCCGGGAATTGTCGTAGGATAGATGACCCAAATTATTATCTAAGAAAAAGTTATAGATCTATTTAACAGACCAACTTTCTATGGGAATTCGAGCAATCATGGCATAAGTCATATCAATAATTTCTCGGGGTAGGTAGTACGCAATATTGCGCCAGTACTGAATATTTAACGGCAAAACTGATATCAACCTGCGAAATAATTATTTCAATTAATTTACCAGAAATAGTAATATACGTGGTAAGTTCAGTTGTGCGATGCAAACCCAAAACGTGAGAATGATGTAAAATCGATTTAAGGCCTAATCCGCCTTGCTCGATAGGCAAATAACAAGTATTACGATGTCCAAACAGGATAATTTTCCCATAAGAAAAGTTCAGTCAGAGACGCTACAATTTTCGACAGGACTGGAAAAAGTTGAATGATATGAATACATTAATTTACTTATTAAAGAACTTCGCTCGTGCCAAGAGCGTGTCAAAAGTACCCCGAAAATATTGTATATCTCTTCCAATAATTTGGTTTAACCTTTGATTATTTAGCACTATTAATTCTTTAATGGTATGCGAAAATATGATACCCAAATATTTAAACTGAGGTTTCTCTGTACCATATTGAATGTAGTTGACATACAGTGCTCTATTAGTATGAAAAACATGGGATTTACTTTTATTATTAACAATGTTAGAAAGCTGCTCAAACGTCAGAGCAGCTGGTTAATCATCAAATGCAATTTGCGATATAATAACATCGGAATAACAATGAAAGAATATTATCTAAAAAATTCAGTTGTTTCATTATTGATCGAAGAAAATCCAAATTTAATGAATCAAATGCATTAGACGCATAACCTACGTATATTGTGAAATCATCAACTAAAGACTTGTTGCAAGCGTGAATGCTATCCTGAAGAAAACTGTGCGTGACGTGCATGGGAAGAGATTCGGATATACCTATCTGAACTGAGTCCAAGAGTTTTATCACGTAAGATTTGAACCTATCCATTAATATTCTATTAAGAATCTTATAGTCAGCATTCAAAAGTGAAATTAATCTGTATCTAGATGCACGGTTAGTACTATGGGGTTTTGGAATTAAAACGCCAATATAAGAATTAAACGTTGGTTCTATCGGGCCTCCCTGCAAAAACTGATTATAAATGTCCATTACGGGGAAAGTTGATTTTTGAAATGCTTATAAAAATTTTAAGTTATGCCGTCAATACCTGTTGCAGCAGATAGATTCAACGCATCAATAGCCTGCGCAACCTCCTCTACAGTAAAAGGCGTACCAAGCTGATAACTCTCCTCCGGATCTAAAATTGTCCAAAACTCTTGTCTGGTACTGAATTTATTTGGGCAAAATTGCTTTTTTTTTTTTTTAAAAAAAATAACGTTTTGTAATGGGCCCTCATAGGAGTATAAAGGTACGCGCCCATAAATGTTTCCCCATTGGTATTGCTAAATCTATTTATAAATTGAGCTTTAGCCCTGTTACGTTCTTTAACAAGATGAATTTTTTGTCGTTGTTCGTTAATACCTACTTGCTTAAGCCTACTGCGCACAATAATGCCACTATATCGCCGAGAGTGAACCAGTCGGATTGCCGATTGCAATTTCTTAACATTGATTAGTTGAGTGGGATCTACTGGTACAAGCCTATTGAATTGAGACAGCATACATATAAATATTCTAATTGATGTTTGCTTTCAGCACTAACTAATTTTGAAAATTCAATGGAATAAAATTTTATTTCACACTTTAATCGGATCCAATGCCTGCGTTGTTGACCAGGTACCAGATGTGCCGCTCTATACCTGCTAATAAGAACGATAATTTGTTCACTGTAATCCTCATTCAATAAATACGGCGCATTCAGTTTCCAATAATAGCTGGACACAAAATGTTTGCCCATTGGCCAAGTGTAAGCAGCAACCAAACATATATGGTTTGAATATGTAACGGGCTGTTACCACCGTTGCATGTGTTGCGTTCGATATACTTCAGAAGAATATTACTATTTTGACTGCTTGCTAGTCTACTTTTACTGTAATGATCGTCTTCTCCTTCTTTCCACATTCATGTATCGGATTTCATTACTCTTTTGTTTTCCTTGCTTGCGGATTACTTTTGCGATGCAGACTACTTTCACAGCATCCTTTTCTTGTAATTTATCTGCTAATTGTCGCATTGTCTTTAAATTTTTATTAGATGAGATAAGATCGTGTTGTAATGTGATTGGTTCATCTTCCCGCCAGGTAATGTCCTAGTATCTTGCTTTGTATGATTTCTTCAATATATAAGTTTAAATTTGTTTGAAGTTTGCTTTTTGGGTTTTGTTCATTATGATCGTTTGGTTCAGATTGGTAATTTGAGAAATTCTGGCATTTTTGGATAACTGGAGGATCTGGTAGTCCTGTCTATTTTTTTAGCGGATGGTTTTTTGCAGTGCAAGATGGGGTTGTGTTTGGGTTTATGCAACATAGAAAGATACAGATTGGAACTTCAGCTGCAGGAAAGTGCCAATTGTCCCTGTACAGAATTAAATATAAATTTAGAAAAATATGAAATAGAGTTGTCAATTGGCACCAGAGGTAACAGTAAATCCTAATATCTGATGATGGTATATTATGATATTCATCATTTCCTGCTTGGTTGAAGAAATTCATTTCAAGTTTCGTTAGTCTGAATCTTCTCTTCAAGACGCCATCTTTCGGAAGGCAATTTCAAGTTTTAAGTTGAAATTAAATTCAAGAGCTGTAAAACTATTTTACCAGGATTGGAAGACAGACTATTGGTTAAAGAAATACTATTCCAAATCTTCTTAGTGATTTATCATAAAATTTATGGTGTGTTAAATATGTACATATCAGAGATTTTTGTAGTACAAGGTGAACCTTTGAAATGATAGGCTAAGTTAGTACACGGCGGACATGAATCTGTTTTCACCCACCTGACACCGTGCATCATGGTGTTGCCAAATCTTTAGAACAAGTTTCCTCCTGTTATTTATAATTTGACATTTATTTATTGAACTCAAAATTTATAAATTTTATATTGGAGAAAATGTACTTTAGGGTCTCCAACTTACATTGTTATATTTCGCTTGAGGCTAATTTAAACCTACGTCATGACCGAGGTTAATTCATTTATGCTCCGTGTATTATATTTTCTTTTTTTCGTTCCTTTCTCGGTCATCGATGCACGATTTTCGTTTTGTTTTGATTTCTCGTTACTTTATCTTTAACCGGTTAGGAGTCAGGGATCCTACCTGCTTACTTATTAGGAAATGTATAGTCTTGGAGTCATGCAAATTATTGAAATGTAACAGTTAATTATATTCCTATTTTTCGATTTATGTTGTATCAAATTTTATGATAGATTGTCATATAATTACAAACTAAATGTTTGAAGTGACTATACTGGATATGATCCCCAGAGCGTAAGGTAATTTCTTAATACCTCGAAATTTTGTCTTTTAGTAATAATGTATATTAAAAAAATGAAATGCTATCGAAAGTATGTAAAGTTTTGTAGTTTTTTTAACCGGCAAGGTTCTATAATAATACACTAATTTGTTTTTCCAAGTTCTTAAATGCTTGTAATGAAATCTCTTGTTCAAAGATCTAATTATTTACCACAAATTTCATTTCTTTCATTTTGTATAAACTACGTACTATTGTTTTTACTTTTATTATGAATTCTGAACTGTTTGCGAAGGAATGTAATGAAAAGTAAACAAATTTTGCAAGATTTAAAAGGAGAAGTTTTACAATGGACTTTTGAGCTCCAATTTTACGACGAACTAAATTTTGATTAAAAATTCAATCATTAAATTTCAATAACAATGTTTACTTCAAAGTTGATTATGTATAATTTAGAGCACATAATTGCTATGTAAATATTGAAATTTTCAATAACTATATTTATGCAATGAAGACTAATAAAGGGGTCTACTGTTTAAATTTTGACTACAGTAGTGTTAGATGAATAGAAAGCTAAGGTTCAATAACTGGTTGTTAACGTTATGAATTTTCTTTTATAATCTTGCTCTGAATAGATGTTTATTTCCAGGGTTTATTGAACATAGTTCAATGAGCATCTCCAAAGATTACGAGATTAGTACACGTGAGATATTGATTTTTTCTTTCGATTTTAATTCCTTTCTTTTTGTGCGTTGACGAAGTCCAGTGGATGCGTTCTTAAAAATTAATAGTTTTTAAAATATTTTTTTTATTTTCCAAATGCGAATGTTTTGTTACGAGGTTGTAGGTATGGTTTCTGGAGTTCCAGAGTAAGCTTCCGTCATGGTCTCCAATCATATCAGTACTGAATTGCCACTCATAATTTCTAGTTCCTGATCTTCAAACTGGAATATTGAAGATAGTTTTTTTCCTTACCTATGAGACTGATGTGTGTTGTTCGCACTCCTTCCTCACTTCAAAACGTGTATTTTCGTCCTCGTTGCAACATTCGTTTTGAAGCTCTCGCATCGAAAATTTCATATTTTTAAAGAAATTTTTTGCATCTTTTTATCCCTTAATATCGCATGTTTACTTTGGGTTGTTTATTAGCACTTGTGTGGGTTAGATACTTCCCCTGTTCTCCTCGAGCATGAGAGGTGTAGCTGCTGCACGGTCAAATTTAATTTAGTTGTTTAGTTATGCACATGTCCCTGTCTGGTGAATTTGTGCTTAACCATTAGACCGCTTGTTAATGAGACATCTATCCAGTTTCCAGTCCATGGGTCATGGTTAGAGCTCCACTTGGAGTCTTCGTTGGTTTATGTTCTACCAGTCCTGAGTGTTTACTTCCCCTCTTTGGGAGAAACCCCTCTCATCTTCTTTGGGTGCTTACGCTGCGCTGGGACTGTGGTCCTAGTATGTTTGGCTTTGAGGTTCACTTGTCATGAACCAGCCGTAGTGACAGGTTGGCTCGTATGCTGTCTCTATCTGGACTCTGCCCTTCAATGGAAGTTTATGTTCCATTGAGCGCCGTGATCCCCCATTTGAGGGTGTTTCAAATAACCTAATGGAATAACCTTAATATTCTTAAAAGAAGGAACCATAGCTCTAGTACATATTTGCATATCTATTCGTGACCGTCCAGCATCATAAAAAAGGTCGCTCCTTGATTGGATGCATGTTGTTGATTCCATAAATCTACTAAATTAAATATTTAAGAAATTTAATTCTTTGCTTATATTACACCCTGAGGAAGAAACCTCCTTATTAATAGTTGTGTTGAAATCACCTGTTACTATTACATAGTCACTGTTACGACGTTGGATTTCAAGTGCCAAATCACGAGCTATCATCGTTTCCCTCAGGTGCGTATTATGCGTGCCAGCTGGTAATTATACGCAAAAATGTGAAAATTCTTAATTTGCGTGCCAATAATACGGCCAGATTCATGTAAAAATACATCACCATAAGTAATGTCATTACGAATGAGGATTGAGCAACCTGTTGTTGTTTCCGTATTTATATTGTGAATTGCCTGATAATTCGGGATTTGTGTCTCGTAACTTATAGTTTCTTGTGAAGTCACTACATCAACATTCTCTTGGTACACAAATCGACGCAGACTATTTAACGTAACCTGATTGTTAGCTTGAGCATTATTAAAAGAGCTAACTTTAAGAGTTTGCATTTGGATAACCAGCAAAATTAGACCCCCACAGTAAATAACGACATTGGTTACTGGCGATGATATTGCATAAACTATGACGAAATAATATCCACTGCGCTTATACAACATACAAAAGAAGACGGTAAGTTTGCTCAAATATCACCTCTAAGAAACAGAATACAAGTAACATGTACTCAAACGCAAAGACATCTTTTATTTACGAGTCACTAAACGCACCTATATCCTCCGAGAGCCCTACCACGTCAGTGAACACCCCTGCTTTCTGAATACTCATAATACGACTGCTTCTTCGTGTTTTCTTTCTCCTTTTTAATTATATGCAATTCATGAAACAGAGGCAGGCACTGACGGCCTCTTACATTGAAGACAATCTACCGATTCTGGACCAGAAGACGTAAACAAAACTTTAACTTTCTTATATTCATTAGTATCAGTATGTAACCGTTCTTGCGATGCTTGTCCACCAATGGTTTTGTCACAATCACTTAATACTTGCTCGGTGGAATCAGTAATGCCATGGGCATATACTTCCACTAGAGAATCAACAACCACATCACCTTGTAGCACATTCTGTTCAAGGTCGGCTATAGGTAGCATGCACTCTCGGATACTCGTATTTTGTGAAAAAACGGGTGAGTGACCGTGACTAGCAGTAATGATACCAATGTCAGCAACGCATTTGTTTCTTCCATCAATTGCATCAGACTGAGGAGGGAGGGGTAGGAGGGATTCTTGCTCATTATCCTGCTCAAAAACTGCACTGGCATTTTGTTTTGACTCACTATGTACTTCTAAAATTCAGGGTTGTCCAAAAGCTGCACTGCACTTTTCTCCGTCTGTACTTGCTTTAACTCAAATTTATTCTTACTTTCTATCTTTGCCTTTTAACTACCTAGAATAGGGAATTCTTCCTGACGAAACTGAAAAGTAGACTCTGAAGTACGTGTTTCACTGACTTCACTAACACTCGGTTCACTAGAAGCTTCTTCGGTATTTAAACCAAGTCGAAACATTTGCACTCAATGGGAATATATTATGGTAAAGCGTGGCAGAAGCTTATCCATTTCAGAAAAAAAGACGACGTCCACTATACACTGAGTAGGATAACTTCTGAGCATGATTAATTTTGACTGACTTTGTCACTGTTCCATATTGAGCGAAGAAGGCATTAACTTATGCGTCACTGATCTCCAGCGGAATTATTCCGACACTTATTTTTAATATCTCAGGTTGCTCCCTTACCACTGCCAATGGCGTCACTACATTGTTCATGCGAAATTGTAGAACACCATGACTATCTTGTAACACTTTGTTCACCAATGTAAAGTTTCAAAGTTTCAAAAATATTTTTTTTAATGATAATTAAGCTCAAACGTCAAAATGGCACTAGCTGGAATGTTCAACTGCTCTCACACATTCTGTTGTGTACTCTCAGTACTGGGTTTCTCTGGTAATGTATGTAAGTCTATGGAAATCGTATTTCTTCGAATTATTGATGAATTATTATATACTGATATACTACTGAGTAATTAGAAGAAATTAAACTAAACCAGTAATTTAGACTGATACCAAAAAGGGAAACTTCCACCACACACTTCGCAATGCACTGAAGTACGAACACTTCATTGGATCGAGGAGTAAAGACATCCTGCCTCTATCGCTGCATCGAGTGAACTGATGATCCACTAGACCGTACAAACAGATACTCGAAGACGGCTTCCGAGTCGAGTAACGCTGAAGCAACAGCTAGTACTAAGAATAAATTATAAGTTCCTGACCCCACATAAGGCACTTTTGCTTTTAAAATTTAAGAGCGTTTCCCCTTTTCATCTTTCTATATTCTAATCTACCGGCAGCATTCTTTGCAACGGAATGCAAATACTTGAGTTACATAAATTCCAGATTAAAACGGTCGGAAAACTCCCGGACCCCCAACATTTTCCCGACCACCAGGAAGTGGGTGTGTACTCGCTTTTCCCGACCATCAAGAATAAACGGGACCTCGCTCTTCTCTCGACAATCAGGAAATGGACGGAGAACCGCCTTTTCCCTACCTAAGGTAATTGGCGTGTGTCCATCCTTTTCCCACCATCAAGTGCTGGGGAACAGTCGAAGTTTCGCCTCTATGCCGGCAAGTCAGAGATCAACGTCGGACCGGAAATGGTCTGAAGACCAAACGCCACTTGTGGCTGTACGTCGGCCTTCCCCCTCTACTTCGCGACTACTGGTATGGGTTCTGCCTATCCTCGACGCCGGTCGAACCAAAATCCCCGAACATTTGGCGTCTTTATCAGCATTTGTCTTCCTGGGTCAGTGCAAGTTGAGTTTCTCCGACGTCATACTATGCAAATGCAAATGTGGTATGTTCAAAAAGACCACATTTTTTGTGAAGCAGTCAAATATAAGGTTGCAGTCACTTGTAATGTTTAAACCTACCAAAGAGTGTCTATTCAAAAATAATTTGGTTGAATTTCATCCCTTTATTTCTAACAACGTTCACACATAGCCTTTCGTCGAAAAATGCAGGATTTCGGGCTAAATATCTAAAAAAATAAATAAAGGAAGCCTTGTTAATGGTCAGCTCACAAACAAAATTGAAACTTTTATTTTTAATTGGTTTGATCAGTGCAAGCGGATTATATGTGTATGTGCAACTACATATTACTACACTGCTTGGAAGGCACACTTTTAACTCCTATGAACAACTTTTTCTTTTTTTTTACCAAACCACTCAAAAATAAAAGTTGCCATTTTTACTCTGATTTGAGCACCTACAAAGCTTCCTCGAGACCAAATTTCAGATATTTTTATGATAGCCCATTTGAGACATTTTAGACCCAAATCTGGCATTTTTTCTGTAACAAAAAAGCACTGTGATTCAACACCACGAATTTTTCTACACAATCATCCTGTTGATAGTTCTAAACATCACAAGAGAAATTGCAGTCTTATATTCAGCTCCTTCCCCAAAACAGGTGACGTTCGTGAAGATATCACATTCGTATTTGCATCGTATGGCGAAGAAAATCCGCTGGTGTTGCCCAAACCAGTACAAAATAAAAGTTGCAATTTCTAGTGTTAGTTGGTTACATACAAGGCTTCTTCGAAACCACATTTGAGATTGTTTCATAAGGACCCATATAAAATATTTAAGCTCGAAATCCGACATTTTTCGCAAAGGGCCATGTTTGAACACCCATAGAAAAAAAGAGTGTGATTTAGGCAAGAAACTCTTTTGAGAGGTCTAAACATGACAAAATTTTGCAGAAATTTATTCAACTCCTACACCCCAAAAAACGTGGTTTAAAAATCGAATTTTATACAATTCGTAACTCATTTTTCAGCCTAATTCTTGGAATAAAGAAATTAATATTAAAAGACGGGATTCCACATTTTCAAAGTACACTTTAATAGCTACCCAATGGTTTTTTAATTCAGCTCTCTAGTTCTTCTAGTTTTTGAGATATGCAGGTACATGTCTACGGGAGTAGAAGACGTCTCCCACCATGTTCGAAATATGGTCGCCCCGGAAGATATAAAAGCATAAAGTTTCTTCCGAAAGTCGTTATGATATCTTCAGGTATGTAAGAACCCACACACGAAAAATATTTTTTTTTTCTAAAATTGGATCATATCTCCAGGAACAAAATTTTAATATAACTAATCTAAACCAATCTAATCTTCCGTATCTAAATTCGCTAATGTATAAAATGGTCCACCTTACGTGACTCAATCTGGTGGTGTCTTAATAAAACAAATCTTGGCAATATTTTTCTGGTTGTAAAATTAGCGCATGGTTAAAAACTTAAAACCCTTAAAGCCTTCCATATGAAAAAAGTATTTCAGAGTACTGAACTGAAAACCTGTGGAAAGAAATTAAAGTACAGTTTAGTGTCCTCAGCGTTCGTGGGGATCGTGATCTGTGGGGATATTGAACTTGCGGTCGGCAACGATGATCCGACTTTGGATATTTTCCCCTTGTAACCTTATTTTCTTTTGACAGCCTTTGACTATTTCGAGAAGGTAAATGGAGACGTAACTTCCGTGTGACAAAACAGCTGCAGACAAAAAGCTTTTATCTGCATTTATAGAAGCAGAAGGTACAAGTGTATTTTTATTTCAATGTAAGAAGGTTAAAATGGTTTAGTGTAATCTTAATATTTATTAGTTTCAAGCATAACATTTCAATAAGAACATGTTTAAAAGTTCGTAAATATCTAAATTGAAGATACTAAAGCTTTAAAATATAATGCTAAGTTTTGTAAATTCAAAGAGAAAACATTTAATATTTGAAGAGAAGGTTAATTCACGTATTTATGAGTTAAGAAGTAGATATATATTTATGGTCAAACATACTCAATTTGAAAGCGATTTTTGTCTTATAAAAGGTGTCAGCTGAAACGTTTGTTATAGAATATCACAAACACTTAATTCAAAAACTTACGATTGTACAAGTCTTGCACTGGAACCCATTTAAAACAAACTAAAAATTACATACTTCTTACTTCATCTCTATCATAGATGTTCCCTCAAACTTCAGGACGAATTATAGGGAAAACTCAGACTTGCGACACCAACATTACACTAAAGGCCACTTTAGACGATCCAATTTCTCGTACGATGAATCTTAGCAAAAGCAGTGTGCCAGCGCAAAAAAGAAAAAAGTTATGGATTTATACCATAGCATCTTGCCCTATAGTAGCATTCTTGCTTTCACAGTCTGGTACTACTGCTAATCGTAAGATTCATCGTAGCATAAATGCTGTCGTCTAAAGCGGCCTTAACAAATGCAGTAGTTTAAATTGGAGGAAAATACCGCGTAATAGATAAAGCAATTTAAACTAAGTCATAACCCCAGTCTAGTTCTATTATCTCGGCAACAATTACACCATTGTTATCAACAATCACACTAACGACACACTTATGAACGAAAATTGAAAGTTGTGTGGTCAAATTGTGCTTCGCGACTGTTTTCCGCTTCTGTTCACGCTCTAACGTTAGGCCGCTTGAACTACTGGATGCGTGGCTTTTTGCAGTGAGAAAAAACGGAAGCCTGTGGGAGAAGGGAAATTCTCGTCAATGTGTCTCCGTTTCACAAACTTTATCTTCTCTCTTGGGTACCCTTCGAGCTCTACTGTTATGTCAATTGCATTAAAGGTGACCTAATGAACACATATTTAAGCAAAGTTTTGGGACTTACCCTGCAGTTTTCACATATTTGTCGAGTCGTATTAGAGCACTAATATAAGGTCACTAGTACTAATGATACCCTAACGAACCTGTATGGTTTTATCGAAAAATGCTTTATGGAAGGTTTGCGGGAGAGACAACTTGACGTCAAGTTGGCTGATTCCACAATATTTTTACCTCCTTCTCTGTTCCCGTTAGAGCACTAACGCTGAGTCGCTTGCACCAGCGTACATTAACGAACATACATGGTTTTACCCGCGAAACCTTTAGGGAAGATTATGGGGCGGGGGCATAATAGATGCCCAGCTGGCAGCCTCTAAATCCTGTCTTTCTTACCATTGAAGCAATAACGTTACTCTCTGGTGCGCTAATGTGTATAAACGAATATATGAAGTTATATTCGTGATAGCCTTACGGTAGGTTGTGGGAGAGGCCAAATTGACGTCATACTGACTCCCTACGTAGTTCTCTAACTTCTCTCTCCGGTCCCATTCGAGTACTAACGTTGGGTTACCAGAACTAACGTCCACTAATGATACACCAACGAACACACAATGTTCTAACCTGTAAATTTTTTAGGGAAGTTTATAGGGGGCTGTTTTTCACTTCTGTCTTTGTTTCCATTGGAATACTAATGTTAGTGTCATGTGCACTAACGTGAACTGATGATGCACTAACGAATACATATGTTTATATTCGGGAGAGCCTTACGGGGACTATCGGAGTAGCCAATTTGACGTCAAGTTGACTGCCTACGCAGTTTTTACTTGTCTCGGGTTGCATTAGAGCGCTAACGTTGTGTAGCTAGCACTAATATGCATTAACGAACTCACATGGCGTAACTGCCGGAAGCTATACGAAAGGTTATGGGGGACTAACTTGACGTCAAATTGGCCGCCACCACGATTTTTGTATTCTCAATTTGTTCCCCTTACAGCACTAATATTAGAGTCATGTGCACTAACTTGCACTAATAATGCACTAACGTTGCACTAATGAATATATATGGTTTTATTCACGAGAGCCTTACGAAGGAGTATGGGAATGGCCAATTTCAAGTCAATTTGACTGCCTACGCAGTTTTTTTACTTCTCTCTCTGGTCGCATGAGAGCACTAACGTTGGGTATCTAGCACTAACGTGCACTAACGATGCACTAACCAACCCACATGGTTTAACTCGCGAAAGCTTTAAGGAAGGTTATGAGGAACCAATTTGACTTCAAGTTGGACGCCCCCCACAGCTTTGTGTACTCTCTTTGTTCCGATAGGAGCACTAACGTTAGTATCATGTGTACTAACTTGCACTAACAATGCACTAACAAACATATATGGTTTTATTCGCGAGAGCCTTACAGAGGACTATGGGAATGGCCAATTTCACGTCAAGTTGACTTCCAACGCAGTTTTGTACTTCTCTCTCTGGCCACATTAGAGCACTAACCATTAACGTGCACTAACGATGCACTAACGAACCCACATGGTTTAACCGCCGAAAGCTTTACGGAATTTTATGGAGGGCCAACTTCTCAACAATTCTTTTGCTCCTCCTCTGTTCCTATTAGAGCACTAACATTGGGTCTCTAGCACTAACGTGCACTAACAATGCAGTAACGAATTAACATGGTTTAACCCGCGAGAGCTTACCGAAAGTGTATGGAGGGGGACTTGACGTCAAGTTGACCCCCCACAGTTTTTCTCTCTTTGTTCCCATTCGAGCACTTACGCTAGTGTTATGTGCAGTAACTTGCACTAACGATGCACTAACCAATGCATGTGGTCTCATCCTCTTACTCCATACGGCGGGAGGAGGGGGCAACTTGACGGAGATGTGAATATTACAAGTAAAAAACTTGATGCCATCGGATAATCAGTGTAGCCAATCTTACATATTGTTTGATTTTTTCAAATAGAGCTATGTCAGTTTATTGGTTATATATGATATCCTCTAGTGATTGTAAACAATATACGTGAAGCACAAAACGCAGTGTTGCAAACAGTGAGTATTATACCAGATTAAACAAGAAAAACTACAATGTTTTCTCAAAGGGAAAGCTTTCATAGTTTACAACATCGCGATCTGTACTTCCCATGTGTTGTTCACGATCACTAGAGGATCCCATATACACTGTATCTAATAAACTGACATAGTTCTATGTGAAAAAAGATCAAACAATATGAAAGATTGGCTACACGGATTACCCGATGGCATCAATTTTTAACTTGTAATATCCACTGTACTTACGAAAATTACCTTCCGAAAACTACATGTTATTTTAGTGCATCGTTTAAGATTATAGCGAAATCTTCATTATATTTACCATCACAATGAGTCGATTTTTGGCTCCAGGTTGGAAAACCTGTATCTAAAAAAGGAAACGGAATTCAGCCCATGTTGATATGAACTTCTTCTTGTTTCAGTATCAGGATTCACCTCAAAACGTTTGTAACCATCTTTACTTTACACGCTGTATATATAAGACTTACGAAATACAGAACTTTCTTAATTTCAATAGAGAAAGTGCGTATTTCAATTATTAGATAAAATGTATAAACGAAAGTTCGTTACGATTTTAAAACTTACAGTGTTTATACAGACTAATTCTTCTACTTTGGAGCTCAGAATCGAACTTATCCGACGCTACAGACAGCAGCAAAATCCATTTCCTTCACTAATTCTTTTTCAGTCAGCAAGGTGAGTTCACTATATCCCTCATCACCCATGGCGTTCCTGAGGTGAATTTTCAGACGGCATACTGTAGATAATAGAAAATTCTCTCGCAGGATGGGCTTGGTACGAAAATTGACGCAAACCTATTAGTGCAGTCATTTTATGAAAAATACCTTAAAATACTCATAGAAGTATGAAACTAGGTATATATGTAGTTTTTATAGCTACCCGAAAAACATACTAAAAGTCCTTGAAAGAAAAGATTACTTCTGCTACGGCCGCCATCTTGTAAAATAGCGACCAATATTATTTTTTCACTTTTCACGGAAACTAAGCGTCACATCGAAAAACGTTTTAAATGAAGTTTGTTCAGTATGAAATGATCTATCTTTTCTGTAACTACCATTTTTTTTCATTTGACCAATTCTAAAGCCACAAAATGACATCAAACGAAAACGACTTTTTTTTTTTTTCCAGAAGCCAAAATCCTTAGATCGGTTAAAACATTCTTAAAAGTATGGGACTTGGTATATAGAAAGTACTTCACCACCTAAGTAACATATGACAAGTCCGCAAAAATCAAACTTGTGCTACGGCCGCCATCTTGGAAAATAACGGCCAAAATTAATTGTTTTCACTTTTCGCGGAATCTAAACGTCACATCGAAACAAGTTCTAAATAATGTTTGTTGAGGATAAAATTATGAATTTGTTGTAATTACTTTTTTGTCATTTGATCAATCCTATTTCTTCACAGTAATGCTCTGTTTAAGTTTCTAATATTTTCTACTGTGAAAACAGTACTTTTGAACATAACAGTTTGGTATTTTTTTAAATAGATTAAAATTGAAGTACGGATTACTTGAAATTTTATGATATTTAATTGTTAGTGCCTATATTTTGTGTAGTGATGTTATCATTTATGTTATTTTTTCACCAAAATGTTGTGTAGTCAATTTTAAAAAAAAACTTTTGCGAGCAGTTTATGTTGTTGGCATTAAATTCTACCTTCATTATTAAAAAAAAAAATGCTAAATGAAAATATAATATTATGACAATCAGTTTATCTTTTGTGCCATTTTGTGGATTCTGACCAATGAAAAAATAGTCTTAACAACAAAAATTTGTAATTTTGTGATGAACAAACTAATTAAAAAAAAAAGAAAACTTAATTTTGGCCACAATTTTGCAAAATGTCGGCCCTAGCACAACTTTGATTTATGGGGACTTTTCATATGGTACTTGGGTGGCGAAGTACTTTCTATATACCAAGTCCCATACTTTTAAGATTTTTTTAACAGATCTAAGGATTTTGGCTTCTGAGAAAGAAAAACCATTCCCGTTTGATGTCATTTTCTGGCTTTAGGATTGGTCAAATGAAGAAAAAATGAATATTACAAAAATATTGATTACAAACTTCATTTGAAACTTTTTTCGATGTGACGCTTATAATTCAGTCAAGTCAGCTCAATTTTTAGGTGAATCTAGAACAAATTACAACAGAATTTCTAACAATGGTTTATATGTAGAAAATATGTATTGAAAACGATGAAACAAAATCTACCACTGTAACTTCATTCATAAATACAATATGGCGGAAATAAACAAAATGGCTGACTTTCACAGGCTCTGTAAGTCTGTAGGTTTGTTACATCGTAGAGCCTAAACTACTTTAGCGATTTTAACAAATGAGGCCTCGTTGGATTCGCCTTGATCTGTGTCGTAGGCTATATGAAGCTATGAAATAATAAATCCAACATGGCGGAAATAAACAATATGGCGGATTTTTACCTGCTATATACAGTATGTATTGAAGGATTTTAACAAATAAGGTTTCGTTGGATTTGCCTTGATCCATACTGTGTTCTGGGTTATATGAAGTTAAGAAAAATAAATCCAACATGGCGCAAATAAACAATATGGCGGATTTTCACCTGCTATGTATGTATTTATGTACGTTTCTTACCTCGCAGAGCTTAAACTACTTGCGCGATCTTAACAAATGAGGTGTCGTTGAATTTATCGTCATCCGTACTGTGTCCCAAGATATATGAAGTGATGAAATAACAAATCAATGAAATAATAAATATGACGAAACATGCTTAAATCTTGAGTTAAATCTGTAGTAATCACATAAATTTACAGATTAGTGCATAGCGTTTAAGAAATTGTACGCTGAAATAAAAGTTTATTATTCGGCAGGCAAATTAGTCCGGAGAAACTAAATAATTAGATATAAAATGAATCAAAATAAGGCAATAATTCCACATCTGCCAAAGGTTCCTTTGTTTTTTGTACTTATTTTTCCCAATTTGAATATCGACACATTAGGATCTACTATTACCAAGTCTGGTCGGCTCCATAGTCTACTGGTTAGAGCGTTGGACTCATGTCCGCGTGGTCCCGGGTTCAATTCCCGGCTGGAATCCCACTTTTCGGCGTGCACCCAGCGTCGTGAGGAAAACTTGGGAGTCACGTGAATAAAGATGTGACGGCCACTCGGTCTAGAAAGCCCCTAATACGCCTGTTC
>JAGDQP010037759.1:1625-18473 GCA_022664845.1 Lepisma saccharinum
CAAGTGCATGTCACAATACGTCGCACATATTGAAATAATTATTAAATCATCTGTTATCCGGATAATTGTTCGATTAACCGTAATCCAGATCATATTTCCTACGTCGTCATTTGGACTATTATTGAGTTATCATTGGATGAATTATTACTGTGACATTATTTGAATAAACCGTAATTTTAGTAATGAATTGTTCGATTATATTAATATTAAAATAGCTTTATAGCTTCTTTTTTTAAAATACATTTCCGGGATGGGAAAACATGGAGCTATCACAAATCTCGGGAATAGCGTCCCCCGGTGAGCAATCTGACCTGAAAAAATACGGGAAAGGTAGAGCCGTAAGTGAATTATTCAAAATACCATGGTGACATTCACATGGTGCAACTGAGAAAAAAATCTGGTAAACGTTGGTCAGGGTGACTAGCACTAGATTCGAATCCGCATACCTCCCTAGTACTAATCCAAACTCCCCGACTGTAGCTACTGGACCACGGATAATGGATCTATGCGGATACAGGCAGCTTTGCTGTTGGCATTTAGAATATAGGGTGACGTTTCTTAATATTTTACTTCACATTACGTATAAGTAACTCTTGACTCTAGTAAAATTGAAATATCAATGACAAATAATTTTATTAATAACATATTCTACCGTCAGGAACACCTACGGATAATTAAGTGCAAAGTCATAAGCATACTTCCTCCACAGCCAGAGGTCAAAACGTTATATTTAGAAATTACTCCATCTATCAACCAGCCACTACTGTTTTCGAAACAGAAAGAAGTGACACAGGAAGAATGATTTTTTTTTTTTTTTACTTTATTGCAACGTCATTCTCTTCAGGTGGGAAGAGTTGCCGTGGCAACGGAGTTTGTTGTCAGATATAATCAAAAGCTCTACCTACGAACGCGGGAGAGAGACAGTTGGTATTTCAGCTAAGAACTCTTCACTCTCTCACTTCTAAATCAACAGAAAAGGTCACTTTCTTATAAACTTTTTCCTTCTTCATGATTATACATTTTAATTAAAAGTAAGATAATGAGCTGTTAATTAATGTAGAATATATGTATAATGTTAGTTTTTCCTCAATAGAAGCCTCTGATTGGCAGATTCTTTAGTGTATAAACGTATTATTGGCCGTGACTTTAAAAGATATCCATTTCAATAGATAAAAAATGCTGTACACTTGCAGGGGGGTTGTAAACAAAGACTATAAAAGTCAAATACTAATGTAATAATTTAATGCCAATTTGTGAGTTTATACGAATCGAAGTCTATAATCAGAAACGTTATTTGGTGGAAGTCCGTGGGATCTGAATATCCAAAACCTAAACTCCAATTCCTTGTAAAATTAGAATAAATTAGGGGTAATTTTACGGAAATTTCATACCTGTAGCCTCCATGAATGCCTCCAAAAGTCCTGGACTTTACATCAAGTTTCGATTCTTCTAATCATCATCATTTTCCGTAAATGCTTTAACTAACTTAAAACTTCGAGCGCAATTATTATCTCATTCAGGGACCAGAGAATAAAATAAGAAAATAAAAAAAGAAATAAAGAAGACTTGGCACGGAGAGTGAGTGAATTGTTATTATAGTCCTAAATTGAATTGAATTTTTACTCAAGGCCTTTAGGCAACTTTCGCTCAGGCCGGATGGAAGATAATGGGAGAATTTATGAAAAGAAGAAAATGGGAGGAAACGAGAGAACCCTGAGAAAATCCACACACATGATGTTTGTCCACCACAAAGCCCACATGTCACGAGTCAGGATCGAACCAGGGATCCCACGCACTAGTGGTGAGCGCTGTACCACTAAGTCACCGCGGACCACTAAGTCCTAAGTTAAGCTTGAAAGAACGTGGCCCATTTTTTTTAGTAAAGTGATCTCTGAACCACTTCATTCAATGGCTCCTGTCAGAAATTGAACCCGTGACCATTCATACAAAAATTTTGTAAATATTAGAACAATGATGTTCGGGGGAAAATACGATTTTCCTGCCTCTGACACTCTTCCTAAATGGTGGAATGATAAACAAGAAAATACTGATGAAAGAAGATGAGAAACGAATAGTTATGAAGACAATAAAGAAACTAGTTAAGGCATTGCTTGATCAGAGATTACAATACTAAAGTATGTAATGGGGAGAGGGAGAAAGGGGAAGAAGAAAAGGATGCAACTTCTTCAGAACAATTTAAAAAAAAAAGATAAATCGTATATTAACACTAACAGTGGGATAAAACAGCAAGATCAAGACAAATGGAAAAGACGAAATTTAGCTTGAAGGACATGTCGTTTTTCACAGATCACTAATAATAATGATGAAAGCAAAGAAAAGGAAGAGTGGCTAAAAAGGAGAGGGCTAAACTTTCTTGTAAGTGTCTGCCAGATTTGACAAAACATTTATAATAATGCTAAATAGAAGTAAAGTATGTAGAATGCACAATAAACATTTCATGAAAAGAAAGTATAAGCGGACCTCAATAGATTTTGAGCTAGGACGCTGGACCTTCCTTCACAAGGTCGCGAATTCGAATCCCACCTGAAGCATGGAGGTGTGTGTGTTTTAATGGCATTGCACTCATAACATCGAGGGCCGAAGCGTATAGTTATTAAATAGTCATGTTGCTGACTATAGAAGTAGTATGCTAGTCGGCGCGGCGTGCGGAGGAAGCTGCTGCTGTTCTGGTATCTGCGGTCCATTAATAACTAAAATAACTTGGATGTTTTCTCCCTACCCCCAAGGTTTGGGTACAGTGACAATATTAATCCTTTGAAGAACAGGTTGGCTTCTCTTTACCTTACTGAGCTAGGCTTATTGTTTATACCTTGTTTTTTAGAATGGACAAGGTTTTCAAATAGCACCTTACTTATAGAGATATGACGTAACAAGGGAAGTTAATAGGAATCTTCGGGAAATTCCACTTTTTTTCGACACTTTTTCTCAATTTCACTCCCTTTCTGCACCACCACTAATTGTGATAGATTTATGACTCACAAGCCGTTTCAATCAGCAACACGCACAGTTTTCATTGGTACCACGCTTATTGGTTTCTGACATAAGACGCAGAGATTTAAGGGAAATTAGGGAAATTTCTTTAAATTTATTTCGACATCCACAGTTCGCTAACGTCGGCCGCCATCCTAATGCCGAATACAGGAAGAAATATGCTATATAGTGACTGAAAAACATATTAAAAATATTTATGTCCAATTATGGTTTTTGAATTTAGAGTCGGTGTAGAGAAATGCGATATTTACAGTTGTCATTATTATCTGAGTTATCTAAGTAGAGGAGCGCGTGTGAGCGAGGTTTATCACGGTTTATTTCTGTACCTCTGGAGCTGCTTTGTAGCACCATTATACACATACATTGAATTCAAAGAAATAATGTGCAGTCTCTCTATAGGGCGGTAGCTTGGATTGTCACATATGGGGCCCGAACGGTGTCCGAATCCTAACGGTTCTCTTTGTGGTTTCACTTGTGATTTGATTCTCGTTAACTCTCCTTTTGTTCTCTTCATTTGACTAATTATTTAACTTTTAATACACAAAATACTTGTTTCTTCAATAATGAAACGTGATTAGCAATAATCATTCACACACATATCTTCGATATATACACTGGATCAGTTCCGAAATTGTTAACATCTGCAACACCAAAAGTCCTGGAACAGCAGCCATCTAGCAACATATGAATGCATGGGTCCTCATAATAACATAATGCTGCAAAGGGAGCTGACGACTAGGGTGTGATTCACAATGGCAATGGCTCTCCGTAACGTACGCTGGCGATTATACTCCCGACTGTGCTTTACCTTCTCGACGCGCCTTCTCTGCCGTTGATAACGCCTCTTTGGGCTAGAATCATCTAGAACCTCCCAATGTTCTGTAGGCATTGATTTCACTGGCCTGCCGTCTTCTTCAGTGCAATGACTCTTAGCACGTCATGGTCATCCCTAGCTGCGTTTTCGCCTCCTCATGCAACGCTCCAACGGCTCTATCTTTTCGACTGTATCTTCTTTTCTTCCAGGGAGTTAGGACTGATCTGGGCTACCAACCGCATTCAATCGGGACCGCTCCGTGTCTGGCTGGGCTCTTCTCGTCAGAGGTGATATCTGGGGTAAACTTGGGCTTGGCTCATACTCATGCTTCCACTGGTCACCCATCGTTTAATGGATGCTGGCCTCTAAAATCTGCAAAATGCGTGATCACTCCCTGTGCACCTTTTCTCGTAAATCATCGGGACACCACTTGGCGCTGTCTGCACGCCGCCGATGATATCCATCATCCATCAGAGTCTTCAAATGGGCTTTTTGGAACTGCGTTACGGTTCCTCCTTTTTGTGGGACATCTTTCATATCTTCAAACTTAGCCATTATCTGAGACTTTCGCCTGCGATAAGTATGGTAAATTATTGACTTTGGCTGTGAGAAATTAATCTTCGCTGCTCACACACATACGCTCTTGTCAATACTTCTTATGCTACTATAATATAGATGGGGCCTCGGGTTACTCCACCGCAAGCTATATATCCCGGTTCTCTCTATTGGTACCGGGAACCGTCCATTCTTGATATGTGATCATGTTGCACTGTAGGTAGATCTGTTACATGCGCTCCTGGCTATCACAGTCATACATCTCGTGCGTCTGTCATCCTATCCGGAGGTCTTGACCCCGGCTTTCTCCACTAACGTCCCCAATTGCGTTGATCAGGTTGTCTTCTGCAAGGCTTACACGACTGCTTTCTGATGCTACTATCTGAATGGTCGTGGCTGATAGTTTCCAATTGATTGACTTTCAATGGCTTATTATTCCGTTCTTCCTCCCGATGTTGATTGAAATCGTCATCAGAAAACTACGTGAAGATCTTCAGTTCCGATAGCCGAATTCGGACTCTCCTTTTTCTTCGTTTACCAGTTAGAAGCATTGGACTCTTATGACTCCTCCTCTGACGAATAGCGTCGCTTGGCTCTGGCGCTGAATCAGCTTTCTTTCATGCGGACCATCTTCCCATTTTTCAGAACTTGGTACCTTCCGACGAGAGTTTATTACTTCCTTCCTCGGTGATAACTTCTTTTTTGACGTTCACCACTTCTCCTGGTGGTTCTTCCATACGTCCAATAGCCTCAAGCTTCTCCGCTTGCTTATTCACTTCAAGTCTCCTTACTTGCTCCTGCATGGAAAAAATGCTTGTGGCCACGGGGCGTAGCGTTTCATCTATACGCTGGTGGATGCCTAACTGTGTTAGCTGTATATTCTCCACGGGTGACACTCTTGCCTCGACTTCTTCCATAGCTTGTCGTATTTCAGTAGAACAGGTAGCCGCCGCTTCTGCTCGTGCTTCTTCATTTTCTCATCAATGGTCGCTGCCAACTCTTCCTTGTTTTGTCGGCATATGGCCGCGATGCTCCTCATTTCTTTGTCCACGTCTAACCACTGTGCCTCAGAGTCTGCCATGGACTGTCTTAATCATTGCTCTATCTGTTATCTACTGGAAATATTGTTCCTGTTTCATCCGGACTTCTTGGTGTTGCTCTGTCAGTTTTCCCTGTAACTGCTGTCAATGCTGCTCTTGCTTCATGTGAGCTTCATCTTGCAGCTGCTGTAAACGCTACTCTTGTTTCATTTGATCCTCCTGTTGTTGTTCCATCAGTTTCTCTTGTAGCTGTTGCAAACGCTGTTCTTGCTTCATCTCAGCCTCATGTTGTTTGCCTTATCATCTCCGCTGGTAGTCTTGATACGTCTTCTAATGAATGGTTTCCCGACGTAGCTTCTTCCCTTGCTGCGGGTGTGGTCACTGTTTGACACCGACTGCAAATCCATAGCACCGCCTCCAACACGCAATCATCTTTACTCCGTGTTGCTTCTCCCATTGTTTCACTGAGATTTAGGCACAGCTGACATGCATACAGACGTCACATCTTCTGCACTATATAATTTTCACCCATCTATATGAGTGATTTACACCCTCACTAATGAGTGAATTATATGTTCCATCGCATGAGAATCCTATAATACGTGTTCGTACCATTTCTGTTTTCCTTTCTTCTGTTCTGTTTGCCGTGGTCCCCACCGTCTTTCCAGCAACCAAAGGGAATTTGTGCTCAGCAGTCAGCACTATTGCCACTCAGAAAGTAATTCAGATGCAAGAATTGTTTCGCTTTGAGCTTTCAGAAAATTCAGTTTTATTGTACAGAGAAGGAAGGACTGTCAAAAGTAGCCTCATTAAAGAAGTAGATGAGCGCGTGCATTCTGCAGTTCATGAAAATTCCGTACTACGACACGTCCTATATCTTTGATGCCATGAACTGCTTACGAAAGCTGATGAACAAAGACAAACAGTTCTTTGGAAATGTAACCACCGCTTACAATGAATACGTGTCGAAGTTAATACCTGACTGTGGGAGAATAGATAATATGTTTGACAGTTTGAACATAATAGAAATTCAAGATTCTCCACGGGTTACCTGCAACTGGTTACATAAACATTCTTCTCCGAAATTCAGATCTGTATTCGTTGTAATTTGTAGGGGCAACGTTGTCTTTTCATTAAGGGAAAAATACATTAGAAATCTATGGAGACGGTGCTGGCATCTAGCGTTAGAATTTGTCGCTTTACATTAATCTTAAGCATTTTTATATCGAAAGCAGGAAGATAAACTACCAAGCATGAATTTAAGTGACCTTTTACTGTCATAAAAAAACATGAATCAGACCTAAAACGTTTGTGTTCTTTTTTTGCACAAGATGTAATTTTGATGGCGTCATTACCCAAAACCTGGGAGGTTGGGACAAAACACCCAAGTGAATCATCATATTATTAGTGAACCCTAGACAACAGAACAGCAATAACTTCCGCCGTACGCCAACTTGCATACAACCCAATGGTTGACCCCCCGGAATAAAAATGGCCCATACAAAATAAAGGTTACTAAAGCTGTTACCAGGGATGTATTTTGGGGATGGATCCGGAGGTTCCGAAACCCCCAAATCAGATATTTCTGCAGAATTAGTGGAATCTTAGGCACATATATATTTACTAAAGGAAAGGTAACTTATATCCCGAAATCACATTTCTTACAATGGCAAATATATATATATATATTTTTTTGATACGTCAGATGAAACAAAATAAAATACATTAGTGGAAGTTGATTTGTGTTAATATGCTGGTTATTGCGTGTGAAAATGTGATGTCATCATTTCTGCAGTGTTACCAATCTGCTCTATTTTCTTCAAGTTGCCCCGCCTTGGTTTACTGGACATTTGGTATCCCTTAATGATGACAAACATAGGAAGTAAAATACAGTAAGTAGTGTTGCAAACTCTGGTTAATAAATTATGATAAATATCTTGAACATTTCACCTCGCCGTATACTCACAGTTTGTAACATTGCATCTTGTGCTTCATTTCATCACGAGAGGAATGCAAAATATTCAATAAACCGACGTAGTGCTATTTGAGAGAAAGCACTTTAAACTTCTTTATGCCAAGTTGGCAATTCTGTCAAGAGAGTGACGACACACACCAGTGCTTGAACAGTGAATGAAGCGAACTTTATCAGGACAAATTATTTTTTAAAAAAAGTTTGTAAAACGTGTTTAAAAAGTAATCTTGAGAAACTAATAGTTAGGGTTGTTTCGAAAGTCCTAAGTAACAATTCCGAAATTCGAACACTTTCCACTCCAAGATATTCCGGAATGCCGGAATTCGAAATTCTTTTTCCTCTGGAATTAAACCCGGGAACCCGTGATCACGAATCGTTTACGCAAATCCCTCATGCATAGGAGGAAAAAAAAAAGAAAATTCAATATGTTGCAGTTTCGAAACCCGATAATAGAACGGCCGTAACTCAGTCGTTAGAACATTTGCTTAGCAATCGGAGGACCTGGGAACGATCCCATCGGCAGCCTATCCTGACTAAGGATTTTCCAATTTTTTAAATTCAAGTCGAAGTCCGATAAGTAATTTTCAGAATTCCGATAATCCAAATTTCTTATATGTTTTCCGGAATTACAAAAATCGGCATTTCGATTCTAGAATCTAGAATTTAGTTTCGGAATTCCGAACACCTCTCCCTACTAAGTGACTAAGAAGTGTTAAAACATAAAAAAAAAAAAAAACATGATAAACTCAACACAACTCATACACTTTACTCACGCTTCCTCATGTGCTGAAACTCAAAAGCAATGTGTATAAAAAGCATTAACCACGGGTATTTTTTTTTAAACTTAATCACCTTAATACATACGCCTTATGGCAAGATGTTTTTACGTACCGACTATATAGACTCTACGAGAAATACTATAACTAATTTCTTGCTTATAGGCCTACCCTTAATTAACAAAGAAAGTGTGGAGATCACACTAACGAACAATTTATGTTCAGATATCGACAATTTGCAAACTAAGAAATAAAATATAAAAAAAATATCAAATTCCTTAAAATTATCGATAAAGACGTAAAGAATCTGCCTTCGTTTTTCGTTTTCAGTTGAAAAAAAATTCTTTTGTCGCAAATCTGCACGCTTGATGAATTATAAAAAGAACCTCTGCAGTCTTTCAGACGCCATGAATACATTATCTGCTTACAGAGTATCGATCTTGAAACCTCCGTCAGACAAATCCGATACTACCCAGACAGAAAATAATACCCTTCGGAACATAATAAGTCCCTTAAACTTATGCAGTTATTTCTAGTCGAGTTTCTTCTTTAAAAAAAATGTTACGTAATAGTTTCTACGAACATACTTGCACGAATTCGGATTTTTTTTTTTTAATTCACCACTACATAGTACGAGTCCGAAACAAACTAAAAACACTTCAACATTTTTAAACAAATATTTTAAATAAATATTATTGTGTTTAGTATTCCTTTATACCTACACACAAAATCTAAAGAGCGTAACATTTACTCTTCTTACAGCGGAAAGAGGGACCACTGTTTTAGAGCGGAATTTTCTATCGAAAAGAGTGGTTTTCAACGAAACACTCTCACGTTGGATGGAAAATGTGATATTTTTAGATGCAATTTCGATCCTTTTCGATGGACTTCTATTCTTGAAACGTGAAAGAGCGATTTCTCATCTTTTTAGAATGGTTTATTTATAATCTGTTTAGAGTGTTTCACAATGCATCATGGTTACTAGTCAAGTGTGTTCTCCGCGATTTGTTGTTATCGAAAGACGAAGCCATACCGTGAAAATTATCGCATTGTTAAAAATGACAACAGGAAACCTGAAAACTTTTCTCAGTAACCCTAAAATATACCAAAGACGTCACCGTGAAATATTCAGCTCAAATCGAGCGAAATTCCGGTCTTTGGATTTAGTGTGTACACGATTTCAATTTTGGACTAACATAATTACTAATTATTTTATCTCAAAAAGTCTCATCCTCACAGACTTTTTATTGGTGAGAAGAATATACTATAATTACATAAAAATTGGAATATTCCATTATCCTAAAGGTACACGCGTTTCTATCTGGATTCTAAGTTAATAACATTCCTGTCCTACAGATTATAACTAATACTATGATGGCACTATACAATACTTAACAACTGAAGCGGACCCCCAGCGGGTTTCAGCAGCGGATATCCTATTTGGATGATCAATGTCTCGACATCTCATACTACCTTCCAAGGAATACTAGTTTAAGTTAAAAAGAATTGCCTTCCCTCATATCTCGGGAGGGTGATCTACTCGTATAAAGGTTTGAACAATAATTTTGCCGAAACCTTTCCAACGACACTTAAACCACATTCCTAACTCTAGTAGTTTCTGATTAATTTATTTTCCCTATCTCCGAACCCGCCCCTGCGATGTGTATGATCTATACGGGTTTGAACTCGCCGAGACCTTTCCGACGACGTCTCAACCATCTGCTAAGGAATTACAGTTGAAAGTTGTCGACAGACGGTCAGAGCGATTGTAATAAGGCTTCACATCAGTTGCTGTGCTGAAGTCTGAAAGTTACAGTTCCCATTTCTTGATATAGTTACCGAGCCGCCGTAGATCAGTGGTAGAGCGTTGGCGTAGCATTAAGAGGTCGTGGGTTCGATCCCAGCGGTCGACCATCCTGACAAGTTTTTCCCGTTTTTTTCCTGTCACACGAGGCAAACGCCGCGATGGCACCTTCAACATAGGTCCTGGCTGACACCTTCCTGCATCCCTTCCCTTCCTGGCCTGATCCTTAGATGCCTAAAGGCCGCAAATTCAATTCAATTCAATTCTTGATATAGTTTCACTCATAGTCATTCTCTAGTTATTTATGTGAATCCAGTCATAATAAATCTTACCTTTTCTAAGTATTCAGTTCTTAATATTCACCCAGACACACCATGTAATCCTCAGCTAGCCATATTGTATCCTTCCATCATATAATTACTTATTTCTTCACAGGTCTAAATCCATCAAGTTTTAAGCCATGGATTTTTAGTGTACTCACATACTTAAACACGCATTGTTTACATATAACACAGCCAGCTTTATTACTTTCATCAATATTCACAAATGTTACATATTTCATTATATTACTCTCGGAGTTCCATAAATAATATATTGCAACCATGTTCCAGAGATTTATTTATCGTTCAGTATTATCACAAATCTCTTTAATAATTCTGCATGCTCAAAGCTCGGTGTAGTTTGCTATATTTAACACACTATCGATAACGAATCAACAAAATACTATCAAATGCTATAAACAAACTGAAAGGAGCGGAAATTTTCACTCTTTATTTATTTATTTATTTATTTATTCAAAATTAAATTTCAATCGAAAAAAATGTGGTTATGAACAACGCATTTTCGCTTTAGATAGAAAAATGTGATCTTTTTAGATGGATTTCCGATGTTTTACGGATGAAATTTATTCTTCAAATCTATTTAAATTGGTTCACAATGTACTGAGTACTCGTCAAGTTTGCTACGCGAAAGTTATGGAAAGATGAAGCTCTATTGTGAAGTCAATCGCGTTTAGTTGAATGACAACAGAAGACCTGATAACATTTTCCACTTACAAAAATATAACCCAAGACATTGAGAGTAAGATATATATAAGAAATATTTGAACGTTATTCTCAAATATTTGACGAGATTAAATAGGCCCTTTCGAAGGCCTTCTCTCGTAGTTACCCGTCTGGCGTAGGAGGAAGTGCATTGGATCGCCGTATTTAAAGAAGATACAGCGTAGAGACAAAACAACGAAGGGCAGACCTCAACAAGAATTAGATGTGAGTTTAAGAAATTAATGGACAGTACATTAAAGTAGTTTTATTAACAGTGACATTTAAATAAATAAATATATATCTTGTCAGGGTTACCAGACGCCCTCCGTTTGAAGGACATGTCCTCCTTGTTCATCTTGTCCTCCCTCCTGTTCTAAGTATTTAGAAATGTCCTCTATTCTCTGTCTGGTGACCAGGTTAACAAATTCCTAATTACACATATTCTTAATTTTAATAAATTGTTCGTTACCGAAATATCAAGCAAATGGTTCATCACTTGGTAAACACTTTCCATTTTAATAAAATTTTATTACTTGATAGGAAGATATAACAAAATTTTGTGTAACTTGCCCTGTAAATATTGAAATTTGAAAGTAACAAATTTTTATCCTCGTCAGTTTTTTTGTTTGTCGGATTTTAAATGAAAGGTAGCCATAGTTGCCTACTAATCTTAGTTTAGTTGTCCTCCACTGGAAGAAAAAAATCCGCAGCTGTTCTCCATTTTTAAATTTTCTGTCCTCCACTGGTGAAAAATGATCTGGTAACCCTGTTTACTGTGCATCTACTATTCTAAACATGTAGTGTATCATTAGTTATCGTCAAGAGAAACCATTAATAAACACACACGCACAAAAAAATCCACTAGAGTAACTTCCCAGTAGAATAATACGGTAGCTATCTGCAACTACATCTACCTTTGCTGTAAAATTATGTTTTTTTATGTTATTGTTGATTTTTGTAATTCAAATTCTTTTGAAATCATACATATATTTTTATTATTATTAATATTCCTTCAAATACACATCAAGTAATACTAAAACACAAATAACTCACTAACTTAAATGCACACACACACATTTATTGTAATTTTGTGCCCGCTTAAGGTGATACACCCATTCTTCGAGCTAGGGAAATTGGATTTATTGTATAACTCTTACAGAAATTATTTCTCTTATTTCAAGTTGATGTATTAATAGCTTACTAGAAAGGCGACGTACGTGCCAACTATGGAGTTTAGAAAAAGCAATCTGGACTCAAAAAATTCAATATATTGGAGTACTTTTGATTGTCGTTGTTGGTCTTTTTTTTTTATTTTTTATTTTTAGTATAGATCAACTATTTTTTTATATCAACTTGACATGCACGCCATCTTACGGAGGGAAAATCTGACACGCCCACTCTATATAGCCGTCAAACATGCAACAATCATCATTCATTCTGTGGCAGACACGCCATACGATTTGAACAAGAAAACGGGGCTGACCCCCGGAGGACGGCGCGACGGCACGTTGCATAATTCCGGTCTTGCAAATGGAAATAAAATGCAGCAGTCACTCTTTTTTTTTTTTTCATCCGCAAAGGCTTTTCAGCATAAACAGCGCTGTCAAGTGAGTTCGGGTGTTAAGCAATATATCAATTCTTTACTGCAAAAAGAGAATTAAAGTTTAATTTGGCGCCTTGAAACCACTTACACTCAATTTTATTTTCCTCATTTTTTTGGCCAATTTAAGTATAAAATACTTGTCTGTTTCCATGTTTTTTTAAAATTTAAATCAAAGTGTTACTACATTTTCATAGCCAATATCCTTTTACATCCCTGGATAGTGTAGCTAACGAAAAGGGACTTTATAATCCCGCTTATTAAATCCGTCCGTCCGTGTTCAAAAGATAAATCTTTAGAATCATAATGGTTGAGGTGTCGTTGGAAATATCTTGGTTTGACTAGCTCGGAGCCGCCGGAACAGTCTTGATTCATTGGTGCAATGGGGCTGTGTTGCCAATCCATTTAGTAAAATTTAATTTTCAAAAGCTATTTCATTCTGTTAGCCCTATCTGCACCAAAATTAGCATAAACATTATTCGGCACAATAGAAATATCCTTACGGTGAGTGTTTCCGTCCCCAAGCATCCCAGTTGTCAATGTTGCCAATATATTTTCTATAAGAAATTCAATTTTCAAATTACTTCAATTACCTTAGATGCAACAGCACCAAACTTGGCTTCAACAAAACCTCCCCTTCCCTCAGCGAACTTGGCATTAGCAATCGATTTCATCCCAAAACCTCAAGTGGGAGGAAAATTCCCCGTTTCCTCCACGATTTCGCACCATGGCTTGGTTAATTGGAGGCCGAAGCTACAATCTGAGGAGATATTGGAGAATAAATAAATAAGGATGAAAATAATAAAGAAGCAACAATCAAACTGGTTGGGAACATATTTTACGTAGAAATTTAAACTGCTATTGCGATGCTGTTTTGAGGAGAAAAAGAATTTGAATTTTATTTATGGTCTTTAGGCATCTAAGCTCAGGCCAGGATAGGGGAGGGAAAAAGATTCGGGAAGGTGTCAACCAGGGTCTATGTTGAACGTACCATCACGGCATTGACCTGGTGTGACTTAGGAAAAAACCTGGAGAAACCTCAGTCAGGATTGTCGTCTCTATGATCGAACCCACGACCTCCCGAATGCTACGCCAACGCTCTACCACTGAGCTATGGCTGCTCGATGAGGAGAAAAAAAAAGAAAGAAATTATGCAAATTACAAACATCGGTTACGATGAAGAAAATCAGCATAGCAAGATAGCATATATAAAAAAGCAAAGAATATGTGCATTAAAGAGGGCAAAGTACAAAATATACGAAGGTCACATGCAAAGGAATTGTTGAATGTCTACACAATATTTTTCTTTCCGAACGTAGTCCCCATGTACCATTAATACACTTGTCTAGTCAATGCTGAAAATAATCCATTCGCGTACGAAAAATGTATCCTGGTTGACCCTCCACCAGCACCTCGTCCATAGAAGTCAATCATTGTGGCAAGATGCCTTTCACGGAGATGTTTCTTTGGACGTAGCAACAAATGAAGAGTACAGGGGGAAAGAAAGTGGATATACAAAAAAGAGGGTAATTTCACTGTTTCCGTGTTTTCCATCTGCTAATCCTAAGCTAAACTGAGCGGACCGGAGAACAAATGAAAGAAGTTTCATACAATACTCCTTATCCCCCGTTGCGTAGTCTATTCTTTATATGACATATCTAATAAGCTGATTTCATTCCTCCTCATAAATCAAATGAGAAAGAACAGCGGGTACAGGTAGCCAATTATCTAAAATAACAACTGTAAATTTCGTATATCACAACATGAGATCGACATCACTGAAAGCAAAATGTTTATAACTGTATTTCTTTTTCTCGTCTACACGGCTAAACCGTATTTGGCTACTTCACCTTTGAGCCTAGGCCATAAAACAACTCGACGAAGAAGAACAAGACAATTGGCTAATATAATTGTGTGTGTGTGTGTGTGTTATGTAAGGGACTGGGTGCAGGAGAAGGTGAAAGTGTGAAGGTCATCCAAGTATCTTCCTGTGTCCTTTACAATTCATGACCCCATTTTCGCTTCCTTCCCCCTTTAATATACCCGAATTGTTACCCATTTATTACTGACAATAAAGAACAACGTGACGGCCATTTAATTTCTTCTAAATGAATTGGTCTTGATAACATGATATGTCTTCTCCTTGGCCACATGTAACAGTTACAATGATTGTCAGCAAGGGGATCAAAATGTGTGGAAGACTTTTTCTCTTGTCCTAGTGTGACACCCTTTATTTTCGAGACTATGAGGATATTAATATTGATTAGCTGTATGTGCGAATATCCGAATTCGCTATTGGACAATTTGAATGAATTAGGATTCGGAGACGGATAACCGAAGTCGATATTCGACTGATTTATGGATTCGAAAACGGATAACCGAATTAGTTATTTGACTATTCGAATCAAGTGTGGATTCGGAAGCGGATAACCGAATTAGCTATTTGACTATTCGAATAAACTGAAGAATCGGAAACAAATTATCAAAATCGCTATTCGATTATTCGAGTAACTGAAGAAACAAAAAACGAATGACCGAATTCGCCATTCGGTTATTCGAATGAATTAAAGAATCAGAAACGATAACCGAACTAGCTATTCGATTATTCCAATAAACTTAGAATCTGTAACGAAGAATATAGGAAATTCATAACTTTTCTTGCTATTGGGTGAGAACACCGGTCGTCAGTCATACACCAATGGTAGGTCATTTTTACGTAAATACCATTAAAACAAAACATGTGTTACTTACACTGTGTATAAAAATATATCTCTAGTTTTCGGGCATCTATAAATTGATATTTAAGTTTTGCCAGCTATCGGGAAAGTGACATTGTATACCGGTAAAATAAATAAATAAATATCTACTTGTAAGAATTAAGAAGAGCAGCCTAAACTTTAGGGCAAAAGTCTGTCGTTTTTAAATAGATTTAAAGCATAAATTGTTTCTAGCTTTTTAAATGTTCTGTTTTGATTTAATATAATAAACAATACGAATACTCATACGTATTAAGTATATTATTGTGTCCGACTTTAGGTATACAAGCCAGCCGGATAGCCGTGCGGTGTATGGTGGTAGGCAACGATCCACTCGAAGGTCCCGGATTCGAGTCCCGGCAGGGTCATGGGTGTGAATTTTCATGGCTAAAGGGCGAATCGTGATGAGCCGAAGTCGAAAGTTACTAGGCTGGCCCATATAAAAATAAAATTTACCAATTTTTTTAGGTATATAGCTTTCAAGAATGTTACTACTGTCGGTCAGAGCGATCTAGTTTTGTTATGATGTTAAATTTATGTTTTAATTGTTTCTGATAGTGTTCCATGTGGTTGAGTGGTAACGCTCGCTGCTTTGTAATCAAGAGGTTTCGGGTTCGATTCCCACTTTAGGATTTGGGTAACAAAACATTAGCTTGAGGGAAAAGTATCCGAACATGGAAATAACTCGAAAAAAATAATAAAAATATTTTAAGGACATAAAATAAAATAAATAATAAATAACCACTGGCGTGACAGGCCCTGAGCCTGCCCCAACGCCATCTGTCCACGGTTGGTGGAACTGCGTCCCCCTGAGTGGCGCCTGTGTGGTCAGCACTGCGCACTACCTGACCACGAATAGGCGTATCAGGGGCTTTCTCGACCGAGTGTGGCCGTCACGTTTTTATTCACGTGACTCCCCAGTTTGCCTGACGATGCTGGGTGGATGCCGAAAAATGGGACTCCAGCCAGGGATTGAATCCGGGACCACGCGGAGTTAAGTACAACGCTCTAACCACTAAACTATGGAGACCCTTTTTTAAAAGACATACTTTTCTTAAACAATTCGTACTAAAAAGTAGAAAAAATAATTTTATTTATGTATGACTAAAAGGAAAAGTATGGGGCGCGCCAATTGAAGAATTTATAAAGTGAATATATGGAAGTGCGCCCCATGCTGTATTAGAGTACTTATTTTGATGGATATTTCTCTTAGTCTATGTTTGGCACTTGGCCGAAAACTGGTATCTACATGATTCACCACTGGTTCTGAGTGGACGTCAAGTGGTGAATATTGCCCATTTTCCTAAAAGCAATCCAAATACAGTACATCTAAAATTTAGAGTTAGAAATGTTTTATTATAGTTGAAAAATGGTAAAGAATAAAAGAAAAAAATTTGGAAAGAAAATAAGTTAACCACACCCTTAACTGGCCAATTACTGGTGTCCTCACCCGATATTGAATAAGTTAGAACGAAT
>JAGDQP010037760.1:0-13180 GCA_022664845.1 Lepisma saccharinum
ATCTCCAGCTCACACATACACATCCCACCCCAGTGCCCTAATTCAATGCCGACTATATTTACATATTCATATCGAAACAAGAACCATTCATTCTGTATGGCCTTTCGACGGTTCTGTGTTCGGTTCCTGGACGCAAGCTTTCAAGTCGGCTTTTTCAGCGCTTTTCCTGTACACAATTTGTACATTATAACCTACTGAAATGCTCTTTTACTTAGCAACTGGCAACTTTAACCTATCTCCAGCTCAGCCACACATGCGTAATATTGTACATGTAAAGCTTATTTTTAAAAAAAACGTCTCTTGCTCAAAGGTCATGTATGCTCGGTAATCCAACAACCACTTCTCTTACCTTCAATGTGCAAATAATTTTGCATTCATTCGTATCTTCGCTATCAATTTTTAGTTTCTCCATTCTTTTTCTAAAGGAAATACAATACATTACATTCATTCATTACAACATATTACCTTGGCCACATTCAGCACAATATATCCATTTTACATTATTCTGCACAATTGACGTTTTACTATCCTTTTGCAATAAGCATTTTTCCCCCTGTGCCCGCTTTTCTAATCAATATCTATATTCATTAAGCACATTTCATTCAAACAAACTAATTATTTAATTCATTTTCGCTTACCTTTCTTTAGTTATTGCTTCCACAGAATACTTTAGCACACTTGGATCTTCACTCACAACAGGTCACAAGCAACTTAACGAATGAAAATCTCCAGCCAACATACACCCTATTCCTTTCTCTCTCTCTTCCTCTCCCTCTCACCTTTCGGTTCATTCTCTCACATCATGATCAATGGAATAAAAAAAGCAGATGCCAGCACTCTAACAAAACATGTAGCCAACACTTCCTCCCAAAATGACTTTCAAGTAAACCACTTTTTTTCCCCACACCAGCCACATACATTACTTTCTCTTTCTCAGAAATCTTTCGCCTTTTCAAATTCATTCTTACGTAATCCAGTCTTCGAAGACATTCCTGCATCCATTGTACTCCATTTCTATATCTACAGCTCCATACACTGGCTTTTTTTCGTTCTCAGAAATCTGAGGCCTTTTTAAATTCATTGTTACCTCATTCCACCATTAGCATTTCAAAGTATCGCGTCATTCTTAACAGCCATTGTTCGTCATTTCTATAGCTACAACTACGCACAGTACATTTTCGGTCTCAAAAATCTCTGGCCTTTTCAAATTCATTGTTACCGCATTCTAGCATGAACATTTGCATTTCAAAGTATAGCCATTTTCACTCGGCATTGTCAACCGCCATTGTACGGCATTTCTATATCTCCAGCTGCATACATTGCCTTTTTCGGTCTCAGAAATCTGCGAACTTTTCAAATTCATTGTTACGCAATGCACTCTTCAAAGATATCCAGGCATTAACATTTTCCTTTTCAAAGTATCGTCATCCAGTCGCAATATCCGTCAATCGCCATTATACCCCATTTCTATAGCTTCCTCGTAGCCTTTTATCAATGTTACACAATACCAGCCACACACCTGGTCTCTGATACTGCAGCTGTTACCTAACTTCATTGTTCAACCCCATTGTTCCCCATTGTTCTCTTACTGGCTATGATTTTACGGGTATTCTTAGAAAACCAACTTTTTCTACTTAGTCTACTGTTTGAACAAGTAAATTGTTATTGGAGTCTAATTCATGTTTGTAAGAATGCTGAAGAACTCAACTACATACAAAATATAATATTATTTTTTGTATAAAAAGTGATATGCACACTAAATCGGAAGAGCGGGAAATTTTATTAGTTTTTTTTTCAATGAGAAAGTACTTTCATTAAAAAATTATTGAATTTCAATCGAAAGAGTGGTTCTTAACAAAACTTTTGTTTTGGATAGTAAATGTGATCTTTTTAGATTGGATTCCGAAGTTGTACGGATGTAATTTATTCTATAACTGCGATTCTCATCCTTTTAGAAAGGTTCACAATGCATTATGGGTACCAGTGAAGTTTGTTATCTGCCGTTTGTTACCGCGAAAGTTATCGAAAGACGAAGTTTCACTATGAAGTTAATCGCGCTTCGCATTAAGTTAAAAATGACAACAGAAGACCTGGTAACTATTTTCAATAATGACAACATACGAGAAGGCGTCAGGAGAAATTATGCTAGCCCCGCTAGCGTAAGAGCTAGATCGTTGAATCACTGACCTAGAGGTAGCAGATCCAATTATCGCGGAGGCCAAGCTTTTCCCCCCTCCTTTTCATTCTTTAGAACATTACTTTTTTTTTTACTATTTTTGCTTCTGTTTAAATCTTCAACATTTTATTGTCTCGTTTTCATGCCCAAAAGATGAATATTTCATGGTAAAACATGGAAATTCATCAAGGAAAGATTACATTGCATCGAGAAGATTTACCTTAGATCCAATTATTTTTCGAGCGAAAATTTCTCATCTATTTTTTCGATGAAAATCCGTTCTCTTCGTTCTCGTAAGCTGAAATATTCCGCTCCATTCATGCTGAATTCATCAAGAAAAGATTGCATTGTATCGAGAAGATCTACAATAGATCCGATTATTTTTCGAGCATCGTTTTTTCGATGAAAATCCGCTATTTTTGTTCTCGTAAGCTGAAATATTCCGCTCCATTCGTGTTGAATTCCGTTCTTCTGTATTTAGAGTGTGAAAAGCTGCTATAAAGTAGGTATTACAATTTCTCTGCTGTATGTGTTTATATATATATATGTAATATTAATTGTCTAAGAGTTTCAATCACTGATTATTATCTTTCTTGTTTCCAGGCCTGCAGAATCACCACAGGCATCATGGTTCTCATTTTCCTGCTGTATACCATCCTACTTGGCCTATGGAACATTGGAAATGTGCATGCGGACCCTCCAAAGTAAGATGCTGTTATTACTTGTAGCGTGTATAAACTAGGGGTGCGCTCCAAATTATTTCACAAAGGGTTCGCAAGCTGCTTCACAAAATACTAAACGCACGGGAAAATGTATTAGATACACACACATACGGGGTATACATATGAAGGTGCATAAGAATAAATCCAACGAACACATTATTCATGATAATGTTATTGCATAGCGTTTGAACAGTGGTGTATAGTCCTTATAATAATGGGAACTACGTGAAGAATAAAATGACTGTTACAGGTAGGGTTGCCACCTTTTGATGAATACATTACGGGACGCTGGACAAAAAAAAAAAAAAAAAAAAAAATACAGGATATTAGAAAAAGATACGGGACAAATCTGAAATAACCTTAAACGAAAGTAACTAGTTATATGCACTGTACTACTGTATGACTACCCACACAATTTAAAACCTCCACAATAATAATTCTCCTCGGCTGGCGGGTGGAAAATGGATATTTCAATTTTCTAGTCACAGTTGGAGAAGAGTCCATCACGATTGATTTTTTAAAATTATTGATATATTCAAAATGTGTGAATTTACTACTCATAATACGGGACAAGTATTAATAATACGGGATGTTTAATTTTTATCCAAAACACGGGACATCCGGTATTGTACGGGACAGGTGGCAACCCTAGTTACAGGACGTGTTTCAATTAAAAAAGTAGGTTCATATTAATTTTTCCTCTCAAGCAATTTTTAGCAAAGACTTGAAATAGATATAAATATTTAACAACACGAGAACTTGTGAGGTCCTTTCAGGAAGCCCCTGGAATAAACGATATTTAAGACCTATTGATCTCTGCGTATTATGCTTTTTTTCATCCCCATCTACTAAATGGTAACTTATTTTGGGGAAATTCTAAAGGGGCTTTAAATGTATTTAAATGGCAAAAGAAAGCGATTAGATGTATAAAGGGTGTATCTGATAGAGTATCTTGTAAAAAAATATATAGTGAATATAAAATAATGACTGTACCATCGATATTTGTATACCAGAGTTTAATGTATGTCAAAGAAAACTATGCTCAAATTACAAGACGTACCGATATCCATGACTATAATACAAGACAGAAAGATAATATGGATACGCCGTATGTAAGACTAAGTAAGACGCAACATAGTTATAGGTACTGTGGAGTGAAATATTTTAATTTGTTACCGTCATTTATTCGTGATATGAATCAGAAAAGGTTTGACAGCTATATTAAAAATATGCTTAAAAATAGTTGCCTATATAGCGTAGGTGAATTTGAAACTTATTTAAGGGACCATTATTAAACTACGTACATATTGTATAATCTTAACTTTTATTATATAATTCTATATTTTATTGTATTATTTTTATGACGAAGTCTATTACAACTGTAAATAGTTGTCTAACGACTAATAAAATTATTATTATTATTATTATTATTATTATTAAAAATAAATCAATCATATTTTGGGAGCCGCGTAAGCTTTGAACTGGTCACTTACGATTTTGATTTGATTCTGCTATTCTGCGTATTAATTTGCTTTTTTTTTCTTCAAAAATATGATGCAGTGATTCTGCCAGACCCTCCTGTTGGGGGTGTCACCCCCCAAACCATCGAAAACTTTAACATTTTTACGGTCAAAAATCTATAGAAACCGTGTAAAACTCAACTTACATCCTCCTATAATTTAGACTTTAAACCCCCCAAACTAAAAATCCTGGCGGAATCCCTGATTTGATAGATTCACTGTGCAGATTGTTGTGAAAGGATTTGAAGAGGTTTGCACACCGCTTATAAACATTTGGTCACAATGCTCGAGGAACATCAAGCTTGCTTTTGCACTGACTTTCTTGAATGAATAGCGAATAGAAGGTAGCGATTTTTACTATTGCTTCGTCTAAGTGCTAAGACCAGAGCTCGAAATGGAAATTCGTAAACGGTATTATATATCCGAGGCAATAACACCAACTATTCCGTTTAATATTGTTTGCTGTCAAAAAGTTGTCGGTATAAGAAAAATAGAAAGAAGTACCGGTGTATCATTCATTTGCTCAGTTTCCCGGGCTTTTAGGTCAATTACCTAAAAGAAAAAATCGACCGGGTATCATCATAGCAAATATTTTTTTTTCCCTTTATTTTAATTATTACAGTTTTGCTGGTAACAAAAACAAGACAAAAGACCAGGACGAGGAGGGGTAGAACATAAAAGAAAAAGGACATAAACTACACTACAAACATCACAAACAAAAACATAAAGAACAAGGGACTTGAGTGTATATTCCTATTTTAATCCTTTCCTACAGAAACCCTGTCCAAGATAACTACTTATACTAGGTTGTATTAAGTGTTGTGTAACTAAGTTTGGCTATAATGGCTGCTATTATGAAACTTCTTTAGAGGAACAGAGCTTTTTATTTATTTATACTGTTATTTATATATAATTGTGAATGGTATTTCAATGAGAGGTAAAGCATCTCTAGTTTGGATGGTGATGGTACCAATTTCCGGCATTTCACCCGCTTGCATCGCGACGGAGACTCAGAGTACTCAATGCCCCCGCCGTGACAGCTTTTCCGACCGCATTCTCTGCGCCCGAGTAAGTTCCATAATTGATTAATTGTTGATGAATTCTTCTCCAAAACAATGTAATAGGAATAAAATCTTTATTATTCTTGTCCTTATACACAAACACTAAGATTATAAACTTATATTTATCCTGTATAGTACCACACATTATTCAACACACACGCACGTAACATGAACACGCAGCCCCTCCTCCACACAGTCGTATGCGAATTCCGGATCTGCTGGATTCTAGCAGTCCATTCATTCAGACCTGGTGTTGGCTCTCCAACTCCAGTATAAGCCCATAACAGTTTTTCTACGATTCAATGTCCAGGAAACTGAAAATATAACCACTCTCTGCAGTGTAGTGAGAGCGGTGATGCATCATCTCGCTGGATAAAAGCAGGAAAGTCGCCTTAAGGATTCAGCCGTGAACGAAACACCTTTTCCCTAAGGATCTCCAGTAAACGTTAACCAATCAAGGTGACATGGATTAACACAGTCACATATCCCATCTCAAATTTCAGTATTTTGAATAAGGGTTTGAATTTCTCGACCAACATCCAAAGTGATCACCATTGTGCTCATTTCTCCATCAGATAGAGCTTCACCCACTTTACTGATATTCAACACTTGGTCTCACTTCCTCCAACCATTTTCGACTTACCCTGGTACTTCCATACTTTTGCCTCGTGCTGTTATATGTTATCTAGCAAATTTTATTGGGCTATCTACCTAAAATATTTAGCTTGTGTTCTTTCCCTTACTTTGTCAAAACCTGATGGTTCCATCACTTGCTGCTATAACAGCACCCACCTTCTGCGACATGCTCTCAACTAAGCTGTGGTGGACGTCCTCTGAAATGTTCCGCCAATCCTCCGGCAAATCCTAGAAGGTTGGGCAATGGAAGTTGGCCGCATTATCCGAGACCTCACCGCCAGTCCAACTCGTCCCAAAGCTGCACTATTGCCTCTGTTTAGACCAATTCAAGCGTCGAGCTTTATTCTTTTTATACCACTGAATAGTAGCAGCATCAATATGGCACCTGACATTGTCATCTTGGAAGTAACAGAGTAAATTGCATTAGAACGCCACAATATTGGGAGCATTACATTGTCTAGAATTTTACAGTACGACTCTTCATCCATGCTACCTTGAAGTGGTTGTACACGGTAGCACGTGAAAAATGCGTCACTCCACAGAACCGATTTTCACTCCTCCAATGTTCAGTTACAATGGTTCAAACAGCACTTGAGCTTTATAGATCTTCCTTATATAGGACTTATGCGCAACTGCTTTGACTGAATATCCGAAGCCTCTATTCGCATATTCGAAATAAAACGAATATCCGTGTTGATGCTTGAAACTAATATTTAGTGTTGACCATCGACTGTGTCCACTAGCGGTTATCGACAGTTTCATGCTTCAGGATTCTTCCATCTTTGTTGGTAAGAATGTTTGTTCGCCCGGTACGTCTGACAGTCAATGTCCTTTCACCTTCCACTTACATAGAACTAACATCACAGTTGATCGGAGCCTGTTTAACTTAGTGAGTATTGCTCTGCTGAACAACTTACTGAGGTAGCATCCCACAATTACGCACTCATTGAAGTTCAGCAGCTCTGCCCCACGCGCCATGTCCTTCAGAACTTTCTTTCTGCTGACACATCCGATATGGTTCAAGTCACATGATGCCCTAACGAAGCCAATCACGTAACGTCACAGGCTGAACAATTGCCTTTTGGTAGTTGATACATATTATAGGATTCATTCTCTCACTAGATTAAAAATATAGTTTTTTATGTAAGTTTGTTTTATAACTTTGGTTTTGTTCCATATTAAAAATATTTCACCAAATACAATATTTCTCTAAAAGGAATTCACACTTTCTTTTTCCAGTTTGCCTCCAGTTTGGACATGGAAGTGCCAGGAATCTCGTTGCGAGAAAGTTCTTCTACAGGAAGGAGATGTTGTTCAGCATGCTGAAGGATGTAAGATGATCTGTAATGAAGATGCAGTGCTTTGGCCTTTACCAACAGGTCAGAAGAATCTTGGTAAAACACTAGTTCCTATAAACACAGATACCATCAACTTTCAGCTTGACGGAGGCACTGAAGACATAGTAGGTGGACTTGTCAAAGAACTGGAAAGCATTTTCGGTGATTACATTGCCAAGATGAGAGGAAACGTTTCAGTGTCGAACCCAGGAAATGCCAAAGCTTTGTCAGTGAGCATTACCATTGAGCAGAGAGATGTTACTAGTCTCACGTCAGATACCGACGAATCATATGAACTGAGTGTATCGGACACTGAAGACACAGTCACTGCCACCATAAACGCGAGAACTTACTTCGGAGCACGACATGGAGTGGAAACATTGAGTCAACTGATTACTTTTAATGACTACTCTTCTCAGTATCAAATGCTTCAATCAGTAGACATTACTGATGCACCAGTGTTTCCGTACCGAGGAATGTTATTGGACACAGCCAGAAACTACTTCAGTGTACAAGCGATCAAAACCACTATCGACGCCATGTCTCACAACAAAATGAATTCATTCCACTGGCACATTACAGATTCTCATAGCTTCCCCATGTATTCTGAAAGTTTTCCTAAACTAACACAATATGGTGCTTATACTCCGCAAAAGATATACACTACGGATGACATTCGCGGTATCGTAGAGTACGCAAGAGTTCGAGGCGTTCGTGTAATACCTGAGTTCGATGCTCCTGCACATGTGGGTGAAGGGTGGCAATGGACTGAAGATGAAGGGATGGGGAAAACAGCTCTTTGTGTCAAAGCAGAACCTTGGGCTAGTTATTGTGTGGAGCCTCCGTGTGGACAACTTAACCCAATCAATGACAACGTATACGAAGTATTAGAAGGAATTTACCGTGATATGCTTAATCTGTTTGATAGTGACATATTTCATATGGGTGGAGATGAAGTTAATTTGAACTGCTGGAATACCAGTCAAGAGATTATCCAATGGTTTCAGGAGCAGGGACAAACAGGCACACAACAAGAATTAATAGCTCTGTGGGACACATTCCAACGCAAAGCTCTTGAAAAGTTGGTAACAGCAAATCAAGGTAAAGAATTGCCTGTCATTATTTGGACTAGTGACCTCACCAAACTTAACAGATTAACAAAATATGTGGACAACAATACATATATAATTCAAATTTGGACAACTGGTACTGATACACAAATCGGTAACCTTGTAAATAATAATTACCGTGTTATATTCTCCAACTACGATGCATTGTATTTTGATTGTGGGTTTGGAGCTTGGGTTGGTGAAGGAAACAACTGGTGTTCTCCGTACATAAGTTGGCAGAAAGTATACAAGAACAGTCCAATGGAAATGTTAGCCAAGCAAGGTGTGGACGAAGAACAAGCAAAAAAATATACTCTTGGTGGTGAGGCTGCATTGTGGACGGAGGAAGTAGATGAACAATCTTTGGACAGCCGTCTTTGGCCCCGAGGTGCTGCTCTTGCAGAGAGACTGTGGTTGAATCCGTCTTCTAGCTGGAGGGATGCTGAAGCCAGGATGCTTAACCAGAGAGAGAGGATGGTTAAAAGAGGAGTGCGAGCAGATTCTTTGCAACCAGAGTGGTGCGTTCAGAACCAAGGATACTGTTACGCCTAAAAGCTCGTCCGCCGACGAACATCACAGAAAAAAGTATTATTACAGGAACAAACTGATTACATGATGCTATTTGATCTAAAATATTCCTCATTTTGCTGATATTTGTGAGTCTGTGTATGTGTAATAGAAATGTGTAATTGAGGATAATTGTGGAAGCTTATGTGGTAACTGCGTGGCTGGATAAACGCTATAACAGGTTATACTTTAATGATATTAACTTCCCGTTAAAAGCTTCTTTATTTGTAGAAAGTAAGAACAATAATGAGCTTAAAATGACAATACTTTTCGTTTTCAAGAAAAATAAGGAATGGCGAAACTTTGCTTGTATTGAAGGTAGGGGTGACTTACTTGATTACGTAGAAGACTTACACAAAATGGTGAATTTCCAGATTTGCAAATATTTTGTTTCTATTTTAGTGAAAGTTGTTAGATTTTTTGTCTATGTCGCCAGAAGTCTTTAATATATGTGAGTGAACACACTCGAATAACCTATACTATGACGTATTCTACAGACGGTCAAACAAATATGGCTACCATAAGATAAAGCTGGAATTATATTTTTGTTAGAGTACTCCATCTACAAATAAGTCTATGGGTTTACGTCATCGAGATGATTTATAACACGAAATGCATCGTTAAATTTAAGCATTGTGTTCACATACAGAGATCAGCTGAAAATTAAGAATAACTTGAAAAGTACAACTTTTGTTTTAACAGACGTTCTACGTGCCTTTACATCAGTATGTTTAATAGTGTTCTGAAAAATCAAAAAATTAAAAAAAAAAAAAAAAAAAAAAATAACAACATGTAATTAACTTATTTGTCTATACAATACAAAGACAACTATCATGTTAACTTGTAGCGTAATATGGAGTTCACGTTAAACCAGATCATTGCAAAGTAATCTAGTAGAATGCAGAATATTATAGATGATCAAGATAGAAAATATCATTAGCATATCCTTGTGCAAAGCTGTAGATTGCGAAAGGATAACATCTACTATACTATACAAAGTACTTGAGTACTTCGTGTGGCAGTCTACCGAAACGACACTTTCAGATGTCGTATCTTATTCTTATTTTGTATTAACTTTTTGCATTTCAAACACTTCAAATAAGTTACCAAGAATTTTGGAACATTGTATGGTTAAAGGTGTAAATAGGTGTATGTGTTAGTATCTATAGGTACTACGATGTGTATCTATTAGTGTCATTTGTGAAATATGAACAGCTGAGCTCTGAATGTTTGTTTCTTAATACTTGTTATGTCCTGATTTGATGGTATTGTTTTGTTGATGTGCTTTTCTAATTGGTAGCTGATCCATGTTTAGTATTATTACTCATGATGCAGCTATTAGCAATGTGATTACCGAATACTAAAGCAGGTATAAAGGGGACGTTTCTTTTATACTTTATTACTGTTTAAAGATATTTCTCAGTTTTATAGCGCTTGTTATGTACGAATTATAAAGACATTTGAAAACAATTAATTTGATTTCAAAACATAATAACTATATTATAAGAGGTTATATGGTATACAAAATGATATAAAAATACTTAAAAGCCTTCATAAGGAACTACCATTTTCAAAACATTTTGTCTTTGTATTCTAAGCATTTTATCAATACTCGTAAAACAGTCATTTCTTAGTATATGTTAAAATACATTCCGAAAGTATTAGGCATCATACGTGGGTATTTGCCAGTAGCAACAGAACTAGTGAAATTGAAATTTATTTCAAAAAATTCTGTGGCATGCATTTGTGCCTTTAGCTTTTCCTAAACAATTTTCGGCTTTTGTGTTTAAGATATGAACGAATTGTTCCTCTGAATCAAAATTACTATTTTCAAACTGGTGGAGTACTGTCGAAGTGTGAAGTTCTGTCAATTTCAAGAAACAACCGTCCAAAATTATATGCCTTATTTATTTGTGATAATAATAAACATTTTGTGACTATAATTTGTCGTTTTTGTATGATTCCTTGTTCACAAATATCATCAAGGGAACTTTTCTCACAGAAAATGGTTTATAGAACACAGACAGTGGAAAATTACAGGAAATATATAGTCGATTGTTTACACCTTTCATTATAGACTGATTTAGCTTCTACACTACTTTTGAACGTACACATATAAGTAGACAATACAACTATCTCTCAAACTTTTAAGTTTATTTTTATGTTACTATTGTGAATCATTAGTAACGTCTGTGAACTATTTTCATAACTGTAAGTTCAAATTAAATAAAACAAACATGGACTTCAAATTTCTCGTATTTTTTGTTATCAGTGTTCTACCTTCAAGGTTGGAACGAGTCTCACACACACACACTAAACAAAGACATAAACAGTATTGCTACTTGTAATGTTATTTGTGTAAACAGAAGAGAACAGGGAAAGAAGGATGGATTCGGGTGAAAGGTGGTTTCTGGTAAAACGCCTTGTAAACTCTCTCTCCGATCTACTCTCATTTTTTCTAAAAACGTCTTTAACTTATGGATTGTTTCCTAGTACTTAGCTGTCATTGCGTTACATGGTACGAGTACAACTCATTAAACATGGACATGCTCCCTTTTTTTCTCTGTACTCTTCAGTTATCTAAGTCGTGTCTCATTGGATCCTAACTATGCCAATAACACGCATACGTGTTTTTAAGGTTGATTTTAGGGTCATTTCGTTGACTAACCGTTATCGGTTGAAAAAAAATTTGTTTATTTCTAAACCATATTTCAACAAAGACGTCATTGCGTTGATAAGATGTTAATACAACGTGTATTCAATATGTTATTTTCAACTATGGTATAGGTTTTGTTTAATGCGTTTCTTACTAATGTTATGTCAATATATATATATATATATATATATAATTATTTAAAACTAATTGAATGACAGAAACCAATTTTTGTGTTTTGATGTGCACGTTGAAAAGAAATCGAATTTTAAACTATGTTTCAACGACGATAGAATTTCGTTGATAGGGTGTTAATGTAACGTGTTTTCAAATTTCTTCTATACTATGTTATACATTTTGTTCTACACATCTGTTTCTAATTTGATACTTTAAATGTTATAATTAAAAGCAAATAAAGTAACTACTTTTTGCATAGTATCATTTGCACGTTGAAAAATGATTGAATTTTTAACTACATTTTAACGAACATTTAATTTCGTTAATAGGGCGTTAATGTGAAGTGTTTTCAACTATGACATAGATTTCGCTTTATGTGCGTTTTTCTAATGTAACATATTACACTTACTGAGAAGTACAAATTTAATAGTGCAACGATGGTCAAAGTGTGAAATAAAGAAAAATGCGCATAACAAAGAAAGAGGGCAAAGTATTCTTATTCTTACATAAATGGTGAAACGACGCGTAGCAACTGCATTCTAGACTACCTGTTAATAGATACATGAGCTCTCAGTGTGTATCCGTGGATAAGTGGTCAAGCGTCGAGGTGCCAACGAGGACTGCAGAACAGAACTAAATGTGTGATACCAATAGACCGCAACCATGCTCTGTTTTGGCCAACTGAACAAATGTCTTCATCGTCCACTTCTTGATTTCAACTTATTTCTTCTCAACCATTATTCAACCGTTGAACAGGCAGATATTTCGATACATTTACAACGTTAAAATACGTTTCGGTACTAACGTTTAATTTACGTATGTTCAACGTATATGTGCTACTGGGGTACGGGTAACAATGAAATACACAGCACACAGTGCATTTTATAAATTGAAGGATCCCATTGAATAAGTCCATTTTCAGGAACACTGACATTTTTACATAATCGTACATCTTGCTCTAATCTATTTTTACTACGTGAATATTTTCGGCATACGATCTCTCTGAGATATTTGAAACAATAGATACAGTAAAGTTACAATATGTACGTTTATCGAGAATTTTGCTATCAAAGGTCCGAATAAAGTCATCTTGCTACCTTCATGTATAGCCAGAAATATATGGGATAATTGCAACAGTCAAACGAAAAACAGTAACTGATTTACACATCTGGAACAGCTATATATATATATATATATATATATATATATATATATATATATA